>CAUYON010057687.1:0-52454 GCA_963573935.1 Arctocebus calabarensis
TCTAATCCAAATTCTGTCCAGTGGAGCATGAAACCCCACAAAGCCCCTTCATTGGCTCTGTCTTCTTTGGATGCAGGGGCTAGTGACTACCTTTGAATAAAAGTAAGTGGTTTATGATATAATGCAATTTTGAAATGATAAAAGTAAGAGCATCAAGCAAAGACAAGTTGGCCAGGTGTGGTAACTCGCACCTATAATCCTAGCATTCTGGGAGGCTGAGGTGTGTGGATTGCCTAAGCTCCCAGGTTCAAGGCCAGACTGAGCCAGAGCAAGACCCTGTCTCTAAAAATAGCCAGGCGTTGTGGCGGGCACCTGTAGTCCCAGCTACTTGGGAGGCTGAGGCAAGAGAATCGCTTGGGCCCTAGAGTTTGAGGTTGCTGTGAGCTGTGATGCCACAGCACTCTACTGATGAGGACAAAGTGAGGCTCTGTCTCAAAAAAAGGGAGGAAAAGAAAAGGCAAGTTACAGTCCATAGCACTAGACCTCTTGGGAATTAAATTGGTTTATGGACTGCTGGGGACCTTGGCAGTTTCTAAGAAAGAATGTTGTCCCAACAACCTTTCTATAGCCTATAAGATTGTTTACATGCTTCTTCCAGGGGCCAATTTTTCTCCCAACCTATTCAATGTCTATACCACTTAGAGCTTTGAGGAACGTTCTGTTTAGTGGACTCAGATCAGACTCGGTCCCCTACTCTGCTGCTCACTCACCAAGAGACCTTCTGCGATCCTGTTCCCACCCTTGACCTCAGTTTATTCATCAGTAAAACCTAAGTATCATTTGCATCCTAACTCACTCAAGCACCTTGGTTTAACGGGGCCAGAAAAGAATGCTTATTTTTGCTCCTCAAACCTCAGCTCCTCCTACTTCAGCCAAAGGCACCAGCGTCATCCATTCACCCCTTTCTTTCCTTACCCCCTTCATGCCATTCAACAACGAGCCTTGATAGCCTGAATTCCTCAGAGAGGGAGCATTTTGTATTTTTTATATATTTAGGTTGATATATTTTAACCTTTTATTTTGAAATAATTTTGCCTCATGGAAAAGTTGCAACACTTACACACAAAAAATTTAAGGTATACTTCACCTTGATTTCCCCAATGTGGACATTTTGCTGGGTTTGCTTCCTCCCTCTCCCCGTCTCCTGCTGTCTGTCCAAGTTTCAGCTGAAATGCCTCCTCTTACGAGTCACCTTCCCAAGCCAAGGTCCTGCCCCATGACAGCATTCCAGTTGCGGCTCTCTGCAGAGGGCTCAGCTCCAGCTGACATTTTTCTTGGCTCTTTATTTACTGGGTTCCTCCCTACCTCCCCCAGGAGGAAAAGAGTCTTGTGAGAGAATTGGCCTTGAGTCCTTTGCCGTGTTCACTGCTGAATCTTCAGAACCCAGAACAGGGCTGCCACGGAACTGGGATCCCACGGAGCTATTTTGCTGAGTAGGTGATTTGGGGCACTGCTGTGTCTGGCCTGTGTAGCTCAGGCAAAGTGGGGACATTCTCTGCTGGCTGTCACCTTCATCCCCATCATGGAAATATTTGCCTTATCTTTCCCTAGGAGGGGATTACTTAAAACAAGCTAACATTGAGGTGCCCACCCTCCACGACAAGGAGAGAAAACCACACTCGCACACACAGATACACACACGCAGAGCAAGAGGGAGAACGGCTGGCTGAGGAATTTACCAGACGGCTTAGTTCACATGGAGCTGCTGACACAGATGTGTGACCTTAGACAAATGACTCAAACACGCTGTGTCTCAATCTCTGTATATGTAAAACAGAGATAATAAAAATCTCTTCTTCATACGCTCATTTCACGATTAAATGAATTAATATATGTGAAATGCCTAGAGCCATGCCTAGCATGTGGGAAAGTGTTCAGTAAGTGTCACCGTAATTTATAGCTACCTAGTTAAGAGCAGGTGATCCACATTGTCTTATAACCCTCTCTTTCCACTTAGCAAAAAAGTCCTAAATATTCCGTACCTAGTTTTATTCTTTTACCACATAATTATTAATGGCTAGATTTTGTCTGCAATGTCAGTTTTCTTAGGTATTTAAGTTGCTTCCAGTTTCTCCTCCCAATGACACAGCAGGGGACGTCCTTGCGTGTCAGTTTCTGCACATCAGCAACTGCTTCTTCTGATTCTTTTCCTAGAAGTGAAACTGGTGGGTCAAAGGCTGAGCGCATTTTCTGACCTGAGATATGGAATCCAAGTGCCCGAGACAGGTTATCCCAACAGAGGCGTTTCCTCTGGGACCCAAGTCCAGCGGTCAGGGCCAGTCCTAATCTCTATTAGCCATTTCCCCACTGCCCTCTCGCCCCACGCCAGCCAGGCTGCAGCCTGTGTGTCCAGCTGAGGCCACTGCAGTTTCCAATACTCCTGTTTACTCAGCTCCGGGAGGGAACACAACCTGGATGTTCTATCTTCAGGGGCTATCACAGAACTTTTGCTTTGACCTTCACCCAAGAGAATAAAAACAAACACATCCACCACGTCCGCTCTTCACTGCTGGCCTCTCCTCCGCACTTGGTCCTGTCGGCTGACTGTGTTTACAAAAGCGTCTGCACCCCCAGACCCTCTTCAGTTGTCATTTCCCCACTCTTGCTACCCAGCAGAAACATTTTTGTTGTTCCAGGCGAACTCATGCTCTGCTGCTCCCAGAAACACTGCCCCCCTCCACCCGTGCCTGCCTGCGTGGGGGAGGGAAAGCCCTGGGAAGTGCAGCCAGACACAGCTGGGCCGGGCAGCAGCTCAGCTCGGCCCAGCTGTGTGTACTTCTCTCAGAGGGTTTCCTCTCTGTGGTCAAGTCCTCTGCTGAAACCACAGGCAAAATGATAGTCCCAACATGACCGTCTCAGTGTCCCTGGAGGGGGTGTCTTTGAAGCTCCCTGAAGTATTGTACCACGGCAGCTGATGCACAAAAGGAGAATGAGGGTCTCCCTCACCTTCACTTCTTCAGGAGAAGGACCCACTTCCAGCTCTCTTCGGAAGTGGCCGAAACTTCCCCTCGGTTCGTCCTAAATAAAATCTCTCTTTGTTACTGTGAAAGAAAAAAAGGGAGAATGGTGCCCTGGGCTTGGCTTTGGGTCTGCTTGCTGGCACGCTGAGCTGTGGGTGCCGTTTCCTGGACGCCCTAGAGAAGGGAGGCTGCTCCTGTCCCCCGGGGATCTGAGCAGTCCTCACACGCCCTCCCTGCCACTGCCTTAGTGAAATAGAATCGATTGTTGCGGAGGGAGCTTAGGCCAAGACGGGTCCTCAAGTCCAAAAGGTCCTGACCCTGGCAGGGATGCGCCAAGATGGCCGTGTAACCTGCAGCAGCGGCTGCTTCTGAAAGTGAGCGCCGCACCCACCTCTGAGCAGCGCCCTCCATGCAGGAGAGAAAGAGAAGCCTGAAGACTCGAGGGGCAGAGTCACAGCTCTGAGCACCACAGGCGAGCTGCCCCGGCCTGTGTGGGAGGGAACTGGCCCGACACCCACCTCGGACGCACCCCGACCGCACATCCAGTACAGGCGTTTTAATAAAGAGAATCTATGATCCTGAGGAAGCTCTCAGATGAATCAATGCGTACGTGTTCGGGGTTACTTGAGCTGGGCATCAACCAGGAAGGGATAAACAAAGCGTGGCGTGTACACCAGGGAACACTGTTCGGCCACAAAAAGACGGAGACTTGACATCTTGTGTTGGAGAATATTCTTCTTAGTAAAGTATCACAAGAATGGAAAAGCAAATACCCAACGGACTCCACGCTGATACGAAACCGGCACATGAACCACTCCGGCCCACACCAGAGAAGGACACAATCATACTCAAATGGGTGGGGGAGGCAGAGGAGGCATGGGGGAGGGGGAGAGGTGAGGAGGGCGGGTTTGTGAAGCTCTCGGCTAACAGGCGCAGTGTAAGGGTGTACAGCACACCCCCCAGTGAGGGGCTCAAATACATCGGGAACTCGACCTTAGACACGCAAATGTAACCTAATCCTCTATACCAGGCATCCTCACACTTTTTAAACAGGGGGCCAATCCACTGTCCCTCAGCCCATTGGAGGGCCGGACTATAGTTTAAGAAATGGAAGGAAAAGTATCCAATGTACTCAGCCCTACTATGAAGCTAATCTATAGCTTTCATATGAAGGCTAAAACCCAATTATAGCACAAGACTATGGGGGAAAGGGGAAAGGGAGGGGAGGGATCACACCTACGGTGCATCTTCGAAGGGTACAGGGGAAACTTACTAAATGCAGAATACCAATGTCTTCACATAGCGATTAAGAAAATGCCTTGAAGGCTATGTTTAACAGTTTGATTAAAATATTTCAGATTGTATATGAAGTCAGCACATTGTGCCCCATGATTGCATTGATGTACACAGTTATGATTTAATTAATATATATATATATATAAGCAGCCTTGGCTTTCAGTGCCAAGAGGTCCCAACTACATGGGTGACTAATGAGCTCAGGATTCCGAGCCGCTCACTGCACAGAGCCCTTTGGAGGGGCCCGAGCAGCGTGTCCATGCTGTCAGATCTAATTATACAATTTTCTTAGTTATTGTGTTAAGACCTTTCTATTCTGCATTCAGTAAGTTTCACCTGTAAGGGCTGCTTATCTTAAACACCATCCCTTACAAGCACAGGACTTGGGTAACTTCAACCCATATCACTGAGGTAGAATTTCTTGCCAAACTAAGGGTGGAGAGGCAAGCCAGATTTATTTGATTTAGAAGTACAAATAAACACAATACTTTTGTACAAACGTGTCAGAAAACGTCTTACCTACATCGTGCTCAGGAAATATCTTTATCTTTTTCAAGGCAATCAAACAACGGGTCCTGAGAAAATTGTTGCCTTCCTGAGTCTCAGTTTCCTCACCTAAACGTGGGCTGCAGAACTGCCTGGCTGGTGTGGTGTGAGAGTGAGATGAGCTAACATCCAGAAAGATTGTCTGAGCATCTGCGCCGTCTCTGGCCCTGGTATTGCGACCGGGAAGGCCAAGAAGAAGTAAACCAGCACCTGTCCTCTGAGCTCTCTGCCTCCCGAAGGGCTGAGCTGCAAGAAAATGAGCTTTGCAAAGCAAAGGAGGGGACAGAGCTGGGGACCACTACTCACAGGCAGAGGAAGCTCACCTGGCCTGAGACCCAGCGAGTCCTCAGAGCATCAGCTGGCGTGGAGAGAGTCTGCCGGCCAGCCCTGCCTGGCTGTGTGCTCTCCATCAGCCACTTACCCTCGGAGGACCTGAGTGTCTCCCAGGATTGGGGGGAATGTCAGAAGGACCAACTGAGATGCGTGTTCACATGCTCCCTTACTTTCTTTCCTGCCCTGGCTAGGATTCTTAGGTCAAATCTTTCTCTAGCTCCCCAGGAGGCCATTTTTAGTTCCTTCTCTACAAGAAGCAAATTTCAAGTTCCAAGCACAAGGTTCAGCCGCTTCCCCATTCTGCTTCATTCCCCCGAATTCTATTGCATGAAGCATCCTCCTTCAAGGAGGAAATCAAACCACTTCCTCCTACTAGGGATTTTTTTGCAATGTCCACTTTTATTAACGTCTGGCCAGATGGCCAACAGCAAAGACTCAGAATCCCTTGATTCAGGGGTGGCTCTGTGGCACTCTTCCCTGGTTTCTGTGCTGACTCAGCCCCCAAAGCCCAAGTCTCCTCCCCACCATGCTCCCCACAGCTCTCTTGCTGTTAGCTCCCGCAGACCACCAGGCTGCTGCCGCCCTGACAGCAGGCCGCACTCCGGGGAAGTCTGCCCAGCCCTTGTCTCTCCTCCCCGATGGCTGTCCCCACTCCACTGTTGTGTCGCTGCAGCCTGCTCTCGTGAGGATGAGGAGATCCTGAGGTCACGGATGGACAGACAGAGGGCTAGCCTGAGAGTCAGGGGACCTCAGCTCTCCGGCAGGGTGTGCGGCCTCAGGGATATCCCGAGGTTCCCATTTCACCATGTGCTAAATAAAGGGGACTTCAAGAGGTTGTCCCCAGGAGTCCCCTGAGGAACAGACCGCACCCCTCCCCACACCCAACGCTTTGCACTGGGGACTCCACTTGCTGCTCACTGAAGTGTCAAGTTTAAGCTTCATCACTTCTTCAATCTGCCGTTCACCGAGCACTTGCTGGGACCAGGCCCTGCACCAGGCCTGAAGATATTTGAATGAATACTCAAAACCTACTCGGAAGCAGCTCACAGATGAAAAACACAAACTTTCGAAGGTTATGAAAAGGGAGATAATTGTTAGGAAAGAAACTAGACTCCTAAGAGATGTTTTCTTTTATATATTTATTCATATTTTTTTGAGACAAAGTCTCACTCTACTGCCCTGGGTAGTGGTGCCATGGTGTCACAGCTCACAGCAACCTCAAACTCTTGGGCTCAAGTGATTCTCTTGCTTCAGCCTGCTGAGTAGCTGTGGCTATAGGTGCCTGCCACCACACTTAGCTAGCTTTCCGATTTTAGTAGAGATGGGGTCTCGCTCTTGCTCAGGATGGTCTCAAACTCCCGAGGTCAGGCAATCTACCCACCGCAGCCTCCCAGCGTGCTGTGATTACAGGTATGGGCCACCACACCCGGCCTCTTAGAAGTGTTTTCCCAGATGAGAATCCACGTTGAGTCTCGAGGATTCAGCTGGTCTCTAAGCTCAGAGGAGGTAAAGGAAGGGTGTTTCAAGGTGAAGGAGCAGCACATGCAAAGGCTGATAGGAGCCCACTCCAAGACGTAGCGTTAACTCAATACGGCTGCTTTGCGATGCTCATGGGTGAGCAGCCACAAGGCTTTGGGGAAAACATCAAAGCCCATAGTGCAAGTTCTTAGACCTTGGACCTCCCCTGACAGAAAGAGAAGTCCAGTGGTCATCTGTGGAAGTTTCCAGTGTAATCTGATACCAAGGAGCTCACCAAATCCAGAAACAGAAATAACTTCTTGAGCCTGGGCCTTTTAGTGAGTTTCACAGCAGAAATATCTGACCAAGACTTGAAGAAAACAGTCTTAAATGTAAGACAAATATTTAGAGTTTTAAGAGCTCAGCCTACAAATTAGGAAGGATGGGTAAGTTGAATATCGTGTGTAACTTTGTTCTCCCTAATTTAAAGCAGACTTTGTTTTCTGGTGGAAGATAGATTGAAATCCTTCTGCCTACTCAATAATATGCTGGAAACCACTTCTGAAGAGCCAGTGTTTCATGTTATAGGAAACCAGATTTAATAAGGTAGTAGAAGAGAGAAAAGTGACGTCAGTATGGCTTTATCAGAGAATCAGGAGAAATGTGTTGTTGATTTGACTGAGGCTGTTCCAGTCTTGATTGTGGAAGAGGAGAAAAGTGAACTTTTCTGTCTTCTTTTTTAGTCCTGTTTGCTTTCTCCTTCCCTGACCCTGATATATTCACTCCCAAAAACTAAGAGCTTGCTCAGCAACAGAAAGATGATGTTTCACTTCTCTTTCCTCATCCCTTCTCGACGGAGGGGGTCGAGATGGTATTTGCTGAGTACCTGCTCTGTGCCTGCCTTCTTTTACCCGCATCAACTTATTACCATAATATGTGATTCTGCAAAGTAAGGCAATCACATACAACAATGATGGCGACTTCACAGCTTTTGTGTTAACCTGGGTGGAGCTAGAGAACATTCTACTTAGTAAAGTCTCCCAAGAATGGAAAAGCCAGTATCCAATGTACTCAATACTAAGACAAATGAAAACATGCCCACGCCAGACAAAAACTCCATTCAGTTCAAGATGGGGAGAGGGAAAAGGCAGAAGAGGAGAGGGGAGGTGGGAGGGGGTGGGTGTGCTCCCACTTAATGGGCAGGGTAATGACACATCTCTTGGGAGTGCCACACAACTAACAAATGCAAACATTGTAACCTAATTGTTTGTACCCTCACATTAATCTCAAAAAAATAAAAAAGTAAATACAGACAAGGCAATCAAGGCTCAAAGAGGTTAGGTGAGTTTGTGAAGGTCACACAGCTCCGGTAATACGACATACATGTGACTGATAAGTTAGCACTTGGACCCCCATTCATGGGCAGGTGGAAGCCTGTGTTCCTTCCACCTGCCCCACTGCCTTCCGGTAGTCCAGAAATTTGGTTAATGGGGAGTGGTTGTCCCTGCACAGTGTCCACGAATGAAGGGATTTAAAGAAGTGGAATAATATAAGCTCCAGGTAAAAGTTCCTTCGTGTATTCATTCAACAAACAATTATTGAGCACTCTGGTGTGTCAGGCACTGTTCTAGGAACTGAGAATAAAGCAATGAATCAAATGGGTCTATAAAATTCACATGGTGTGAGCAAAAGAGTTCAACAGGTATGAGACTCAGGAGGAAGACTTCTAGGATCACAGGGTGACTGTACCACTTGTGAGCTGTGTGACCTCGGGCAGGTTACCTAACTTCTCTGGACCTCAGTTTCCTCATCTGTTCAAAGTAGTGTTTTTCAACCGTTTTCATCTCAGGGCACACTTAAACCTGTAGTTAAATGTCCATGGCACACTTAAATTATGTCAATCAAAAAAAAAAGAGTAAAGGGCTCGAGGCCTGTGGCTCAAGCGGCTAAGAATCCAGCCTGGGCCCGCCAAACAACAATGATGGCTGCAACCAAAAAATGGCTGGGCATTGTGGCAGGTGCCTGTAATCCCAGCTACTTGGGAGGTAGAGACAGGAGAGTCACTTGAACCCAGGAATTGGAGGTTGCTCTGAGCTGTGATGCCATAACACTCTATCCAGGGTGACAGCTTGAGGCTCTGTCTCAAAATAAATAAATAAATAAATAAGAGTAAAGAAAGAGAATATACTCTCTGCTTTAAACCTCTTTTGAGTATAATTTCATTAATTATCTTTGAAAATTTTCACAGCACACCCAAGGTCCTCTCACAGCAGCATGCCACAGCACACCTGGTTGAAACTCACTGGTATAGAAGAGTAAATAGTGGTACCCTCCAGTGCACTTGTTACAGGGATGGAATGAACGGATATCTGCAAAGCAGTTAAAGCATGTGAGTATTGATAAAAAAAAAAAAAAAGAGTGGAAGAACATTGGCAAGAGTGAGGTAACTAAAGCATATGTTATATCACCCAGTCTTCGAGTGACTGGAGATGGGAGTACAGGTGGTGGATTTGCACTTTTACTTTGGGTGGCCAAGGAGGACCAGCCTTGCATTGCTGGTTCAGACAGCACAGATGGGTTCTACGGCCCTGCCTCTGACTCTTTGCTATGAATGTCAGTTACCCTTTGATTATCAATTTAAGGACATGGGTAACCAATTGCATCTTTATATGCAATTACTATCACATCTCGTGATGGGATATAAATTACCAACGTGTTTGTAAGAGACTCATCAGCTGAAGTAGTCTCAGAGGCCAGCGAGAAGGCTGTGTATGTTGAAAGGTACAACCATTGCCAGAACACTGCTTTATAATAAGAACCAAATGACGGAAGCTAAGCCATGGCTTGTAAGAACACTCTCAGTTCTTATCTCATAGATAAGGCTTGCCCAGCTGGCTCGGAGGCTGGACGTGGCGTGCTCTTGTCGATGAACTGGCAGGAGATATGTGTAAGACTCGTACTGAGATTTCAGAAGGCACAGAAGGAGCTGTGGCCCGGCCTCTTACTATGCTATGAATGTCAATTACCTTTCCATTATGAATTTAAGGACATAGGTGACAAATCACATATGAGGGGATATGTGCAATTTTTATCACATCTGTATCCTGTCTATCTCTTGAACCACATCTGGCTGGAATCCTTTGACTTTAGGAGTAGAAGTGAGGACAAGGAAACTTCTGAGTTTTACTTTCTCTTGAGTGAAAAGCATCGTATAGGGCCACATGCCTGTTGCCCCAGCCA
This sequence comes from Arctocebus calabarensis, assembly GCA_963573935.1. Lineage (NCBI taxonomy): Eukaryota > Metazoa > Chordata > Mammalia > Primates > Lorisidae > Arctocebus > Arctocebus calabarensis. The sequence continues at coordinate 9,834 of CAUYON010057687.1, forward strand.
TATAGTAACGCCACGTGAAAGGGCTTTCTGGATGCCAGAATGCTTGAAGAACAATTTTATTTTAGCACATTCCCTTCTGCTGTCTGAGAATTACCTCAACTGTATTTCTGAGGCCCAGCATTTAGGGTCATGGTTAACAAACTGCTTCCCCATTATCATGGACGTGAAGGGAGGACGCTGGCCTGGGAGGCTGGAGACAAATGTGCAAGTGCCAGCCCTGCTGCTAACTCCCACACGTCTGTACACCTCACAGCTTCCTTCTGTCTCTGGCTCCGATTCCTGTCTGTAAAGTGAGGAGATAAAAAGGAAAACACACACACATCTTCATGACTCATCTTCTTGGGACCAGGCACATCACTTATATTACCTGATGTTAATGTCACGACAACCCCAAGCAGTCAATGGTCGTATTCTAACACTGCGAGTGTAAAGCAGCATTGTGGGAAGTGGTGGAGCAGGGCTGAAGCCCAGTGCCAACTTCAGCCTTTAAACGGTGATTACTTGGGCTTTTTTTTGATAGGCTGAATGACTGTGTCCTTCCAAAATCTGTGTTAAAACCTAATCCCCAAGGTGATGGTATTAGGAGGTGGGAACTTTGCAACTGATTAAGTCATGAAGACAGGGCCCTGGTTAATGGGACCCGAGGGAGGCCCGTTGTCCCCTCCACCACATGAGGACACAGCAAGAAAACAGAAGTCTGTGAACTGCAAAATGGGCCCTCCCTAGACACCAAACCTGCCAGAACCTTGACCGTGGGCTGCTCAGCCTTCAGCTCCAGGAGAAATAAATGTCTGCTGTTTCTCAGCTCCCTGCCTATGGTGTTTCTGTTATAACAGCCCAAATGAGCTTAAGAATCTTTCTAAGAATCCTTCCAAGCCAGGCTTCCCTGCGTTTGGAAACTGTTGGCGCTATTCACTAGGCTTTCTGGGGTTGGCTATCCCAGCCCTGAGGTTGTTCCTTCCCTATAGCTCAGAGTTGTAGGTAATCTATCTTTGCCTATGACCACCCCAGTCATAGGTTTTATTTCAGGTAGGCAAAAAGGAAAATGGTGACAGATTGGCATACCAGTGATCGAAGCTGGCCCTCATTGTGTCATCTTGCCTCTGGAAGCAGACCATGCTGAAGCCAGAAACAGCCTTCAGAACAGGGTAAGGGACCTCCCCAGGGTGCCTCAGTCAGCTTCTTTGTAAGAAGCTTGAGTCTCTGGGGATCAGGAGTCAGCCTGCAGACCGTCCTCTGGGAGCCCTGTCCATGTCATTGCAGAGGGGAGACCAGTAGTGTGGTCTCAGGGAGGAAAAATGGACCAGGAGTCAGGAGAATGGGCCTAGTCCAGTCCCTCATTCTTCACGTGACTCTCAGCTAAGCGACTCCTACATTATAACAAGTCGTTGCGGGTGGTGTGGGGTAGACAGGCAGCTGAGAGTTTGGGAGTGAGGCTGCACCAGGTTTAGGTCCCAGGCCTGCCACTGATCAGGGAGACATGAGATGTGACCTTTTAGCCAAGGAACTCTTAACACGTAAGCTAGAGTTCCTCAGCTCTGAACTTGGATCTGGACTAGAAGATCAAGCATTGGCTGCGCTGCTTACTAGCTGTGAGGGAGTGGGGAAATCGCCTAACTCCTCTGGGCCTCTGTTTCCTCACCTGTAAAATGCACAGCATAATAAAAGCTGGGGTGAGGATTAAAGACGTGTGTGCAAAGGTCTCACACATAGTATTGCCCTCCATCACTGTCAGGTCCCACCTGATGTTCCTCCCCACTCAACCTGGATTGAACCGTTTGAGAAATGCTTTGGGGCCCTACCTGATTTAGTGAGCAGGGCTATTATGAGCCAGACTACACAGAGACGGGCTTGTAAACCTATCTATAGGTAACTCATGCACAATTAGCAACAGAGGTGTGCCGGCCAGGTTCCAGGCCCACTCGGTGGGGTGTGCAGAGCTCTGCTTCACCACAGACACCCCACAGAAGGAATGGGTGTGGATGTAACAGGGCAATTCAACAATGCCCAGCTCCAGATGGAAAATGGGCCTTGCTGTTATAAAAGGCAGTCATCACACTCATTCTGAGTCTAGAACTTGGGTGGATCCCAAGTCCGGGACTTTTGCATATTCAAACAGGAAGAAGAGGGGGATTCCCTCCACACCTTTATAGTTTAATTATTTTCTTTCCTTTTTATACCAGAGAAAAGCAAAACATGAGTTCAGAAGTCATACCTGCCACAGTTAACATTTTCAGTTGAGACCCAGAGCGGCCAGGGAAAAAACACATGCTGATCAGATGTCCCCTTTCAACGGGGTAGGCGAGAGACAGGCGCTGGCATTAAGGAAAGCAGACCCTGCCCCTGCCCTCAGGGAGCTCAGATTCCAGGGCAGGGAAATTCAGGTGAATTCCAGGGTGATACTAACACGTTTCTCTGCTGAGGTGACTGCATGTCCCGTGGATTCACGTCAGGACTTGCATTCATTTCCCGCTTGCAATAGGAAAGGGGACCCCCCTCCAAGTGTCTAATTGGGCTTCAGGGGGCCACAGAGGCTCTGATTACATGTTTGGGTGGGGTCCCTCCAAAGTACAGAGGATGGAAAGGATTACTTCCTCGGTGGGGGGGGAGGGGCAGGGTCAAGGAAGTTTTGAAAGATGAGTAGGGACTTTGCAGGGGTCAAAGGTGAAGGAAGGGCACCCTGGGCAAAGGATGTGTGGACAAACCCATGGAGGTAGAGCTGGGCTGAGGTCCCCAGGGGAGCTCTACTACATTCTATCCTGATTAAGGCTCAGGAGGTGAGGGGAAGAGAGCAGGAGAGGGGTTTCCCAACATTCGCCGAGGATCGGAATTCACGCTCGACTCTGTCTCACACAGTCCGTGACCCTCTGCCCCTGGGTGAGTTGTGATGTGTATTCCCACTTTACAGATAAAGAAACCAAGGCTCAGGGGGGTTGAGAATACCAAGTTGTGCAGTTGAATTAGGATTTCAAAGGCAGGTCTATCAGATTACAAGGTCCATGCTTCTTCTGTTCCATGTTGTCACTTTTGATCTTACGATGCAACTTTTATATTATAAAGAAATATCTGTGGAGCACTGCGATGTGACAGGTGTGATTCTAGCCTGGGGATGGAGCAGCAAACCAGATGAGTCTGTCCTCATAGAACTTCTACTGTTATACAGGAGGACATCTGAATAAATTCCCATGGAAATCTTGGATAAACTGAGCGGTGTGGGGAAAGATGAGTGAGTGTCTGTTGGTTGGGGAAGAGGAAGACGGCTTTCCCCTGGGTGGTTGGGGAAAGGCTCTCTGAAGAGTGACACACAAGTGACATCTGAATGATGGGAAGCAGGCAAGCATGGGTGATGTGGGGGGGCTCTGCAGGTGGAAGGAAGTGCATAGGTCCTGAGGTGGGCCCCAGCTTTTGTGTTCCAGGGACAGAAGTCAAGCCAGTGTGGCTGGAACAGAGGAGTCGGTGAGGTCTGGAGGGTAAAGAAGAGCCAGAGAATGCAGTTTGTCCTGCGTGAAGGGGATTGAAGGGCAGAATGAGGAACAGGGCCAAGATTTTACTGTTAGAGTCAGGTGGGTAACTTCCCTGGGAAACTCAGTTTGCCGAAAAGAGAATAATGCTCCATTCCGCCTCCTCCCCAACTGTGTGGCCTTAGGCAAGCGATTTAATCTCTCTGGAACCTCAGCCTCCTCCCACGTATGGTGAACATTGTAATGCCTGCCTCACAGACAGGAAGTGGGGGTTAGACGTCCAGCACTGGTCCATCCTCTTGTCCTGCTAGAAACAGGAAAACTCCCCTTGGGGACCCTGGGGTGGTTTGAAGCTAGTCCCTGGAAGGACTCAGCAATCAGTGTCTTAACTCACAGAGCATCCGCTGCCCGCCTGACGAAGGGTAGGCCCGAGCAAGTGGACTCTCTCTCCGGGCTGCACTCTTGGAACAGCTGGGCTGCTCCCAGGTGGTGCGGGTCCATCTGAGGCCCACCCTTTGAGTAGCAAAGACTCAGAGCCATGTGGCCTCCATAGCACAGGCAATATTGGACCCACCGCAAGACGACAGAGCAAGAGGCTGCCTTTCCTTCAGTAGTTTGTCACTGGATTCATTAGATGGACAAACGTCCCACCGTGCCTGCTACCCAGCAGGCCCTGCTCTAAGAAGCAGGGTTTCAGGGCCAGCTCTCATAGGACATTCGTCCTAATCTCAGCCAATTAAGCAAGGAATTCAGATAACCTAAGTGCAGGGCCAGAGGGTGTCCAGGTGTTAACTGGAGAGGGTCAGGGAGATCTCCCGGACGACGTGACATTTAGGTGGAGATCTGGCCCCGAGGAGGTGCACGGCCAGGAGCCTCGGCCACCCAGCCAGGCAGAGCCACAGCCCCACATCAAGCCAGGTCCCTGTGAACTACGGCCTTGCTCTTGTTAGCGTCTTCCATGCTGCATGAACCAAGCTTTGCAAGAGAGCAGCTGCCAGCTGTCCTCCCCAGCATGTCCGAGCAGCTGCTCTGGGCTGCAGAGATATCTGCTCCGAGCAGAGGCGGCCGCATCACCTGACAGGTGGTTATGAAATCTGCCTCCACACCAAACATGTTGCACCACAAACACCAGCCGGGCCTGGCTTCGAGTGTCCGTCCTCCCAAAGACACATGACTGGGATGTGCGATTGCCCTCTGATCGCTGCTAATAATAGCCCTTAGTATATTTCTATCGAGCAACAACGAACTTTGAAACTTGGGCAGCCAGTCACATCAGCTGGGCTATCCCTTGAGTAAAGTTCATCAGAGTGTGAAAGTCCAGAGAGCTGGAAGTTTCTATTTAAGGGGGAAAGAGATAGAAATTCTTCTGAAATCATGACCTTCACGGGGCAGACAGGGCACATGCCTTATTCGGATGAAGCGGAGGAGGCACAGAGAAACCTGGCATGAAACTTTGAGAGCAGCCACATGACTGCACTTCCCTCCGTCAATTCTAGGCTCCTCGTCTGTTAAATGGAAGGTGAATCCCCACTTTACATCCAATGTTCATAGAGGGCGAAGCTCGGAGAGTGGTGCATTGGAAGCCCAGGAATGAAGCAGAAGAAAGTCTTCTTTACTACCTCGAGAAGTAAGAACAGATAAGAAGGCAGAGATTCAGAAAGGCTAAGCGATTTCTCTATTCTCCATAGCCAGGAAACAATAATTCAGATTTGAAGTCAAGTCCACCTCTGAATCCCAGTATCTTTCTCCAAATCTTCATGCTCTCCTGATGTCCTCATATTTTGCCATTTTGGCAGAGCCACCCACCAGAGTGAGAAAATTCTGCCCCTGGCGAGTGAGTGACATTTGGCTGACCACTGGCTTCTCCAGGGTGAGGAAGTGGGGTGGAAACTGCAGAATGGAAGTTCCTCAAGGGGCATGGTCAGTTTCCACGTGTCACTTTTCTCTGCTCACTCTTTCCCACTTAGAAGGGCAAGCCAGAGGCTCTTTAGCCTGGCCCCAGATAAGGAAAACAGAGCAGCCCCGGACCTGACCCAAAGCTCTGCCCCCTGTAGCTTGAAGACGCCCAGCCCGCCCCCAAACAGCATGAATGACAAAAATAAATACTTGTGGTTGTAAGTGACTGAGTTTGGGATAGTTTGTTACTCAGAATGACTATGGCACCATCTGACTAGTACACTGCCGTAAAACAGCACAGCCAAGCCACACCATCACTGCAAGAAGTTCTGGAGTATTTATTTATGTGTGTGATGGGAAGTAAAAAGGAATTTCAGATTATCTCCACCCTTAAAGACGGTGTGTTACTGCTCTTTCTATATTCTTTTCTGAGCCTATCTCCTTTCCTACGCAGAGTAGGAAATCACAAAACCTGATTTTGTAACAAAAACTTAAACCAATGAGCGTGTGTATTCCACATTGTTGAAAGAAAAAGCACAGCTCTGTTAAAAGGCTCCCAGCAGTATCAAGGCAGACATTTTCTAGGGACTAGCCTCCCCAGAACGTTTGAGACTTGGCTAGTCCTGTACGGATGGGAAGGATTTAAAGAAGCTGAGCACAGCCCTGCAGGAAAATCACAGAGCTTTAGCATTCCGGCTTCTCAGAAAGGGGTGGAGAGAAATCTGAGACCTGAGCTCAAATCCTTTGGCTGCCACATTCCAGCTGTGTGACCCTGGAAAAGTCATATGTCTCTGAACTCTGCCAGGTTATTTTCCCTTTGCCTGGAGGCCCCCCAACCCCCCAACCTCTGTCTGCCCATGACCTCTGTCTGCCCGTGACCTCTGTCTGCCTGTGAAGGCCTTCTTGATTCTCTTTCCCACGAGAAATCAGGCCTACCTTCCTTTTGTCCCAGCCACACCCCACTGAAAGGATCTGGGCCCCAGAGTCCTCTGGAGTCCTTACCTGTGCATGTGGCCTTTTCCAACTGCAGAAGCTGAGTTCCCTTAGGAGGGGACAGTCCCTCCAACACCCCGGATGCCCAGGGCCAGCTCTGTGCCTGGCATGTTGCGCCTGTCAGTGGATCCTTGCTGAGTTGAACTAACCTGAAGCTCTTGTCCCGGGATAAAGTATTTAAAGTTTTTAAAGAGTGTCAGGGCTAAGTATAGAAATTTTTAAAAATCCATATTAAAAAACACATCCCTGAAAACAAACGTATGCAAACAAACTTATGCCAAACACAACTCCAGGAGGTTTTTGCAGACTTATCTCCCATCTAGGCCTGTAATTTCCCCACTTGGCTGACAGTGGCTTTGGCCCAGCCCAGGCTTCACAGACTCCTGGCAGGCAGCCTGCTTGGGTTTTGGTTTAGTTTTTTTCTTTTCTTTTCTTTTTTTCACTTTCATCAGACCTGAAACTGAAGCTACAGACCTTTCTGGAACCTTTCACCTGCAGCTGCCAGGCTTCAAGTCACCTGCTTAGCCTTCCAGATTAGGTGCATTTATAAATGTGTCTAGAGGTTCAGTTACAAGCTAGTAAACAATGGGCTCCTTCTAGAAGGAGATAAAGGGAGGTTCTTTCAGGAGGGCTCCTCTAATTTGCAGACTGTCTGTGACCCCAGGCCAGGCCTCCGCTCCCCAGAACAGACTACAACTCATGGCCTGGCCTGCAGCCCGACTGCCAGAAGCAAAAATGTGAGGACCCTGGAGGGGAGACCAAGGCACACAAAAATAAGGCAAAACAAGCTTTGCTGTGAGGCAGACATGGGAAACCATGTGTGCACCTAGCTGCTGGAGACAGGCAGGACATCTGATTTATTCCATGAAGCTCTAGGGTCACACACGGCTTGTGTTTATATACAGGCTCTGCTGACCTCTACTTAGCAAGCCTCATGTTCTTATCCATGAACTGGATAACACCCACCTTGCAGGGCTGACAAGAAGATCAGGTGAGTTCAAGTGTGTGAGGGGCTAAGCACACAGTAGGAAATTAACAAAGGGCAATTCTTGTTATGGTAGCTGCATTCGTTCACAGAACTAAAGAGCCATCAGAGGGTTCCAGTCCTCCTGCCTCCCCTCCTCCATGGCCATGGCGGCTGTCTGAGCCTGCAGGCTCCCCAGGCAGCCCTGTGCACTCTTAGAAAGTTCTTCCTTAGACTGAAATCAGGAATGGTCTCTCTGGAACTTTCACCTACCGGCCCTTCCCTCCTGGGACCACTGAAAACAAGCCGATTCCCTCACCCCCGTGGCTGCTGTCTTCAGGGGAGACAGCTCTCTGGCCTTCCCTGAGGGACAACAGAATTCTTGAAGCCTTAGTTAGCGTATACACATAGGTATATGTTGTGTACGTGTGCAGAGACACATGTACATATGAAGAAAGAGTAGCTGCACACACAAGGGCACACACATGTAATTACATATAGGCAGTTACAGGGCGCTACGCAGACACTTACAGGAGGAATCTATCCAGGACGCAGGAAGCCCAGGACACCTTCTTAAAGGAAGTGGTGCAAAGCTTAGTGGGATCTGTGAAACTTCTATGAGTTCTGACACTGACAGTGAGAAAACAGCCTCCAGGGCATGTCTCTCCACTGTGGCAGTGGGTGACAGTTGATGTCCATAAAACTTGTAAAGCTAGACATCGTTATTGTCCATATTTTACTGTTTTTTAATCAAAATTTTCCTCTCTACACCCAGCCTCCCCAATATCCCGGGCTCGGGGCTCTTATTCCATTGACGTCTTTAATAGGACACCCTGGGTTTGAGTCAGGCTCTGTCACTCGCAGCTGGGGGCCTCCATGTCCACACAGCAGGACAGCCATGCCTATTCTCTGGGTGGCTGTGTGTACTGAACCAGGCATCTTTGGAAAGTGCCACAACATGAGGCAGATGCTTGGCAGAGGTTACTTTCTTTCCTTGTTTGACAAGACAATGCCTGCCAATCTGATATCAGACCTCCTTAATAGCTGATAATGTCAAAATATGTTATGCCTTCCAAGGCATTTGCATGTGAACTACAGAGTACCAGCCGGCTGGGTGGTGAGCCAGGCACTGTGCCCATGAGATGAAGACCCCTGGAGGGGTGAGCCCCGAAGCTGTGGAACTCACGCTAGGGAGGAGGGGAGTCTCGGGGGCCAAGTGTGACAGTGGCTGTACCAAAGTATTACGCTCACGAAAGGAAATAAGAATTTAATTCAAAGTGGCGTGATCGGCAGACACTTCTCAGGTGGCAACGCCTCAGTCCCACAGAGTAACTCCTAAATCTCTCCCCTGGGGCTGTACTCCCTGTCTGCACCCAACTCTTCTCTTAGAAGATATGAAAAATCCTTCTACAATTATAGTAGGTAGCAGCACTTCCCCCAAAAACTCTGCCATGGCTTGTCTTTGCTCTTGTAGTAAAACCCCAAATCCCCCCCCAGGGTGCCGAGGCCTTCCGTGAGGGGCCCGGCTTCCTCTGTCCCTGCACAGCCAGACAGGGGGGGTCTGGGGAAGCCAGGCTGCTCCACCCTGTCCCCAGGCCCAGGACCCATATGTGACCGCTGCCCGGCCTGTTGGGAGGCTCCAGGGCCACAGAGGGCGAGGAGAGGAGGAGCCTTGAGCCTTGCTCCTGGCTGGGCGGGGTCTGTCGGAGGAAGTTTGCAGACCCTCCGTGACAGTACTGATCAGCATCGTGGCAGGAAACAAATAGTACACAAAAGGGCTCAGTTAAAAAGAAATGCCTGGCGGGATTATGTTTAAAGGTAAGGGAAGCATTAAAGACCAGCCGGAATGGGCGGCGCCTGTGGCTCAAAGGAGTAGGGCGCCAGGCTCATATGCCGGAGGTGGCGGGTTCAAACCCAACCCTGGCCAAAAACTGTAAAAAAAAAAAAAGAGAGAATACTAAAATATAGTGAGAGATGTCAGAATAATGAACAAACAAACAAACAAACAAAAAGACCAGCCGAAAAGACGGATGGCCCCCAAAGCTAGCAACAAGGGATGCCCCTATCCCTCTGTGGGTGGAAGAGAAGGGGGAAAAACACATTCTGGGAAACCAAGGAACCACACCTGTTCCCCCTCCCCCTCCCCCACCCCCACAGGAGTTAAGGCCAGACTCCAGTAAGGAAGTTCAGGACGGAGAGAGGGACAGACCCGATTTCTCTTTCCTCCCACCTGTCCCTCTCCTGCAGGAGTCCCCTCAGACCAGATCCTCCTAGAGTCTGGGTGATGCAGCTCTTAGAGATTAGGCCCTGGGGCTCAGAGCAGGCAGAGAGGGGCAGTACAGTGGGTTGAATGGGGAGGACGGACCACAAAAAAGAATTGCCAGGGCAGCAGGTGTCCCAGCATCCTCGAAGGAGGATGGGAGTCACAAACACCAAGGGGGCAACCTCTGTCCCAAGCAAGAGAATGCCATTTAAGGGGAAGAGTGAGCCTGGCTGACTGGCAGAGCCCTGACATAGCGTGCAGGTCCTCTGCCCAGTGCATCTGCCAGAATGTTCCACATGACCACAGACATCTCATACTTTGGCCCATGCACAGCTGTGGAGGACAAAGGGGTTGTTCTCCAGTGCTGGACCTCTCCCATCCTTGCCAGGACCAAGACGTGGGCAGGCAACAGGTGCCTTTGATGCCACCATGAGAGAGGCAGAGATGATCAAGATCCAGGGATAAAAATAGTGGGAAGGATACGCGCGGTGACAATCGTCATTCCTGCACGCTCAGGTCTGCGTTCACTGCGTTAAGTTACACAGGAGGCTTCTCCCAGGCCCTGGGAGGGAGTGGCTGTTATTATTCTCATTTAAAAGATGAGTGAGGCCCAGAGCAGGCAAGTGGCTTGCTAAGATCATTCAGAGTGGGTGGAGGAGTCAAGCCCAGGGCTGCTGGGGACAAAGGCAGCTGCTGACCATGTTGTCAGTCTGTCCTCAAAGCCACCTGGAGGTCACAGACGTGTGGGAGAGAGGCAGGTTTCCTGTCCATGGGTTATACAGGCTTTCACTGTCAAAGGATCCAAGTTTATGTCTCCACAGTGGTCTTGCGGCATCGGCCCGCACACCGGATTTTCCAGCTGTGCTGATCCCTGTGGAGTGCTGAACACACACAGCTGGACCTTTGCTCAGGCTGTTCCCTTTACCTAGGGCATTGCCTTCTCTCGAAACCCTCTTGTGGCTGTTCTAACTCAGCCGGGTTTTATTTTTTTATTTTTTATTTAGAGACAGACTGACACTATGCCGCCCTCGGTAGAGTGCCGTGGCATCACAGCTCAAAGCAACCTCAGACTCTTGGGTTTAAGAGATTCTCTTGCCTCAGCCTCCCAAGTAGCTGGGACTACAGGTGCCTGCCACAATGCCTGGCTTTTTTTTTGTTGTATTGGTCATTGTTGTTTAGCAGGCTGGGACTGGGTTGGAACCAGCCAGCCCTGGTGTATGTGGCCAGTGCCCTAGCTATTGAGCTATGGGTCAGCCAGGCTTTAATATAACTTGCTCCACAAAGCCCTGCTGTACATAGCAAGTCCTGGGAGTCTTCACACACAGCCCCCTGTGACGCCCCACCACAGGACTCCGTCTGCCAGGCCAGGCGGACAGTCACCTGTCCTGCCCCCCCCCCCATGTATGAATAGACATGTGTATGTATACATAGAGCAGTCACTGCTTAGGAAACTCCGGCCAGGAGAAGGCCCCTTCCCACACCTGGAGCAGGAGCACTGTGATCGGCTGCACGGTTCCTACCCTTGCACAAGGTCCAGCAATCCACAGCCACCACCCACATGCTGTCCTAGGACACAGGGCAAGGTAGAGGATGAGAAAGTCTCAGCTCTGCACTTACCAGCTCTGTGACCTTGCTACACTGTTTGACATCCTCAGGGTTACGAGAGAATGAAATGAGATGACACATGAGAGCCATTAGCACATGCTGGCACGGAGTGAGGGTCCCACGCAGTGACCTCAGAGCAGCAGTGATCACAGAGCTGCCACGAGCGCAGAGAGCCGCCCAGCACTCCCAGAGCTGCCAGGCCGCCACCCACCCATCCGCCTCCTCCCCGGCCCCTGGCAACACACTCAGCTGGGGGCTTCCTCAGCGACCTCTCCCCACTCTGTCCCAGCCCCAGAAGGAACTTGAGGGAAACAACTTTGCCATCTGTCCCATTGGGCTGCTCTAACAGAGCGTCAGAAACCGGCTAGCTTATAAACAACAGGCATCTGCCTCGCATGGTTCTGGAGGCAAGAAAGTCTGAGACGGAGACAGCTTTGCATCTGGCCAGGCACCTCTTTCTGACTCCTGGCTACTTCTATGGCTGAGGGGGCAAGGGCTGTCCCACCCTAGGGCCTCTTTTATCAGGACACAAGTCCCACTCCTGAGGGCTCCGGCCCTCAGCCTAATCACCTCCGAAAGGCACCACCTCCTAATGCCAGGGGTAAGATTTCAACAGACGAATTTGGCCCCACCTCCTAAGGCCAGGGGTAAGATTTCAACAGACGAATTGTGGGGACACCAATATTCAGACCCTACGATTACCTTCCTCCTGATCCACACTATGACTTTAAATATGGGGTGGCGGAGCCGGTGGGAATTCCTCCTCTATTATTTCCTCCTGTTGCCTAACACATTCCCACAAACTTAGTGACTTAAAACGACGTGGACTTATTCTGTGACAGTTCTGGATGTCAGAAATCCAAAGTCAGCCTTGCTAGGTTAAGGAAAGGTGTTAGCAGCGCTGGGTCCTGCCGGAGTCCCTTGGGGACATTGCTTCCTCTGTCTTTTCCAGTAACTAGGGGCTGCCTGCACGCCTGGCCTCTTCGTCTACCTTGTAACCCAGGCAGCGTCTCTGCTCTCTGCCCCACGCTCTGTCCTTTCTCCTCCTCCTCCTGACTCTGTCTTACATGGACCTCCTGCGTGTGGCAGGCCCATCCGGATCAGCCGGAACAATCTGCCCATCTTCAGATATCTCAGTCACATCTGCAAAGTCCCTTTCATCATGACAGGTAACATATTCAAGGTTTTGCGGATTAGGGCAGAGACATCTTTCAGGCTATTGGTCAACTGAGCACACCCAGGCCCAGAGTCCTGACCCTCTGGCCATCTGGGGCCTCAGAGAGAAGAGAGACTATGTTGTCAATCCACATCCCAGACATAGCTGGGAAGTCAGGGGACATTATTCCCTTTCAGAATCACAGACACTTAGATGAAGGCCGAGGTGTGCAGTTTTTAAAGGATAGACTTGAGAGCTGGGCCGGGCTGGCTCAGCGGCTCACACCTGTAATCCTAGCACTCTGGGAGGCCAAGACAGAAGGAATGATTTGAGGCCAGGAGTTAGGGATCAGCCAGAGAAGAGTGAGACCCATCTCCACAAAAAATAGAAGAATGAACTGTCTGTTGTGGTGGGTGCCAGTAGTTCCAGATGCTCAAGAGGCTAAGGCAGGAGGAGGACAGGAGGCCAGGAATTTGAGCTTGCTGTGAGCTTTGATGTCCCCACAGTACTCCAGCCGTGGTGACAGAATAAGACCCTGTCTCCAAAAAGAAAAAAGAAAGAGATTCGAGACAGACATGTACTGGTGCTCAGGCCAAGCCCAGGTAAGCTGCAGCCTCCCTCTGGTGAGGCCGCAGTTATCTTTCTAATGAGTTTCCAAATTCCAGGCTTCTTTATCACCAACCCAATCTCAACCCAGCTTCCTGTGTGCTCAGTTTCCAGAGCTGATCACCTCCCCATCCAGCTTGAAGCCCTTCCAAGGTTCCCCACCGCTGCCAGGACATCCCAGCTCCCGGGGATGCTTCCGACTCACCTCTGCTCACCCCATTCTCAGCCTCCTCTTCCCTCGCTCTTCCCGCATCGGAAGGCTGGTGCTGTCCCCAGGATAGCACTGCCTTCCTCATCTTCACCGCCCTCCATGGTGATGAACCCACAGCTTCCTCTTACCAACACGAGCCACACGCCAGGAAGCACGCTGACACTCAGGGGCTCTGCAAGGGCTGCTCCCCAATGAACACTCCCACCTGCTGCCCCAGGGCACCAGCCTGCAGGCCGGACCCCAAGGCCACCTCGTCCTCCAGGTAGGATCGCCCCCCCAGGGGTCACAGCATGACCTCCTGTGTCCCCTACAGCATTGCAGCTGCTGTCCACTTCCTGTCACCCCAGTTCTGCACCGTGAGCTCCTTGCAGGGTGTTGATTTCCTAATCTCTGCAGCATCCCTGTCACTTAAGCATTGGACATGGTGCAAATCAAACACTCGGTGAACTGTTGGAGAAAAGAATGACTCAGTGTCTCCGGCAGGCTCTTTGCTTCCTCCTTCACACCCGCTCTCGAGTACTGACTCCCCGGCACGGATCAGGCCAGGAGTCCTTGACACATCCCACTTGATGGGGATCCAGACCCCAAGTGGGGAGGGAGGCAAGAGGTGGTGTTCTAAATGCTTTATACAAGTTTGGTCTCTGCTTGTTTAATCTAGAGCTACCCTACATAGTAGATTCTGCTATTACACCAGCTTTACAGATGAGGAAACCGAGGCACTCGGAGGGTAAGATCTGCCTCTATCTCATAGCTAGTAAGCTAGGAGGTGGGCTTGGGATGGAACTGGGGTTTGCAGGCACCTCCAGAGTCCCTGACCACCCTATTCCACAGCTCCGTGCATTTATTAAGCACTTACTATGTGCCAGGCACAGTGCAGATGTTCTATATGTAACACTTACTTAATCCTCCTAATCGCCTTGAGGTGTGCTATTGATCACCCCTGCTGTAGAGACCAGTGCGGCCACAACAGGGCGAAGGCTTCACAGCTACAAGAAGGAGCCTTTTGACTGAAGTGCAAGAATTGGCTTTGACCTTCAGTCAAGGCTCAGCTGAGGAAATGGTCTGGGGGAAATAATTTTTTTCTCTGAGAACAATGCAGGTTTTCAGAGGCAAAGGGCCCCTGGCCCAGCCCAGACCTAAAGAGCCTGGATGGTTGCTAACAAGCAATTTGGCAGCTCAGGATTAAAGCTGGTGGTCAGAAGCCAGTGCCTTGGGGCCTCTTTCTTCGAGCTGGGCGGAGGGAGAAAGGAATGGGCTTGGAGTCAGTAGCCCTAGAACAGGTGACACCGCCCCTTCCCCAGCCCCTCAGTAGCTGAGTAATTTTGGGCAAATCACTTAACTTCTGAGCCTTCGTTTCCCCATTTGTAAAATGAGGGAGAGACTGTCTCAGGGCTGTTCTGAGAATTAAATGAAACCAGTTTGTAAAGTCCCTGGCACATGCCTGTAAAAAAATCACAATGTCAATGTTAAAAACGATAACAGGTCACAGAAGAAACTGGCCGGGGGTCACACAGCGTCTTCCACCCAAACTCCCCTTTCTTTGCAGCCTCCATTTTCATCAGTGACTCCAGCGTGTTGTCAGGGGGTGATTTTAACCCCCCCAAGTCCTCTTTGCCGAGTCCTCTCTCCTGGAAGCCCCCTCCCACCCCGCACCGAGTTCGGGCATCCAGCAAGTGCTCTGCAGGGGCGAGTGTGTCTGCCCAGGGCCTCCCCCTCATTTCCGGCTCTTTCCGCCTCTCTTCTGGGTCAACTCCACATCCCTCTCAAGAACCAGACACCAGCACAGTGCCTAGAGCAGTGATTTTCAACCGGCGTGTCATGACACACTGGTGTGCCATGAAAATTTTTAAGAGATCCTTAATTAAATTACGTTTGAAAGAAGTTATATTTGCTGAGAGCAATCAGAAAGCTTTGGAGACTGCTCGGTCTGACCGTTCCACAGTCTCCGTCAGGGGCCTGTGCTTGGATATATGAGAAAAAAGCAGAGAACGGTACCCTCTACAGTACGTGATGCCAGGACGCTTGTCACGTCTGAACTTCAGTGTCTGCATCAGAGACAAGGAAGAACCTGCCCCATGAGGCTGTGGTGCGGATCAAATGAGATAACTCACGGAGGGCTCTGAGCTCAGTGCATATGACGACACTCACTTTTTATTTGACGGGAGAGGAAAAGGAGGCTATCGCATATTCCAAAATTCCCCTTTTTAGGTCCCATACTATAAGGTGGTTGCGGCCCCAGAGGCCTCGTTACAGGTGCATTTCCTGTCCTCCTCACTTGGGCTCTTTGGGACCCCAGAGAACTCACTAAAGCAAGGACTATTGCTTTCCTGCCCTCACACCCCCATGACTGCAGTACCCAGCACATAGTACATATCAAATAGCTCCGGGATCTGGTTAAAGAAATAAAACGATTCCCCATCCATTTCATATTGGAAACTTCTGTCAGCCTTGATTTATACTTTCCATGGGGAGCACAAAATGCAAACCACCGCTCTCAAAGGCATACGGTAAGTGGGTGTTCATTAGAATTTCCTTAAGAAATAAAGAAACGAATGAATGAACAGTGAACTCAGATCGTTTCTGTTTTGGAGTCAAACCTTTGTCAAAAGTGCTCAGGAAAAGGTCATCTCCCAGCACCATCGTGTCCCCCCAAAGCCTGTGTCGTGGTTTAAAGCTGTGGGATCAACAGTGCACAGTCCCCACAAAGTCACGGACACTGTCCCCTGTGCTCATTGTCACTTTGTGAGTGCTCCGTTCTATGTCTGGTATGCAGTGGCACTCATTAAGTGCACACTGACGGAACTTGTGAGTCCATAAAGTGAGATATCTTCCCAGCCTCTCGTGCATTTTACAGCTGAGGCCCAGAGCATGGACGCGTCCTGGCCGAGGTCTTTCAGACGGCTGGTGGCCGTCCAGGTTCACCGTCATCCTGATTTCTTCCTGCCTCCTTTCCTTCCCCCTGGGAGACTGGGAACCGTGGCCCTCGAGGTGCCAGAATCCCAGGGCTAATTCTAAACAGAAAGGAGAGGCAATGCCTTGACAACCCCCCACAAGAAGACATACGGCAGGGGGGACTGTGCCCTCCAGGCTGCACGGAGGCCCGAGCCCTGCCCCCTGCCTGGCTCCTGGCTCAGGGAGCAGCACCCCAGCCCTGGGCTCACCAGCTCCACACACCTGCTCCTTGAGAGGCGCCGGCCACACCAATACATGTGAGGGGTAGTTATGGGCCAGGCTGTGCCACCCGCTGCTTATGTGACTTTGGGCCAAATCCTCACCAGCACTGTGCCTCAGTGCCATGTGGGCAAGGCAGGCACAGTAGCCGTGTGTACTTCACAGGTTGTCGTCAGCATTTGGAGTTAATGTATGTGAAGGACTAAGGGCGGAGCAGTCTGTGCTGTGGCCCCGGGTTCCCCTGACAATGCCGCCCTGCTTCTCTGGTCCCACCACTGAGGCCTCTCTTCCTTATCATGACTCACATCTATGCTCCCAGCCAACATTGATCTCACGCCCACTTCCAAGGCCACTGCTCCAGAAATTCTCTCCTTCCTCAGCGGCCTCTCAGACCTGACAACTCTTACTGGCACACACACACTCACTGTCCCTCTCACACGGACACACACACACACACGTGGCGCCCTGCTCCTGAGCCCACCGCTGCATTTCCTTTTTTATTAAATCAAATACATATAGTTCATAAATACATTCATGTACATGTGGGGTACAATGTGCTGATTTTTTTTTATACAATCTGATGTGGTTAGATCAAACCTCTACCGCATTTCTTTGTTCCTTGACAGAGAAGGTCCTGGAGAGAGTGGTTAGAGGCTCTAGCTCCAAATCCACTCTCCCTCCTGTGCTCAGATTCACCCTGGTCAGGCTCCTGCCCCAACGCGCCTCCAAAACCGCTCTCATTACAGGTGGTCAGGGCTCTACTCGCATCAAGGTGGCCCATTGGACACAACTGCCCTGTCCAGCACTGGCATGAAGGATGAAGGGTCCTGGTCCCCTCCTGACTTGCTGGCTTCTCCACAATCTCCTTTACTCGTTCCTCTCCATCTCCCCTAACTCCTGATGCAGGAGGCCGAGGGCTCAGTCCTTGGTTCCCTTCTCTTCCTTATCCACCTGCTTTGAACACCATCTGTTCACCGGGGACACCCAAATGCCTGTGTCCAGCCCAGCCTGCCCCTGCTGGCTCAACACCCTCACATGGGTGTTCTTAGCATTTAATGCATTGAGGAATCAATGTTCCAGGCTGGGTGCAGTGGCTCACGCCTATAATTCTAGCTCTTTGGGAGGCGGAGGTAGGTAGTTTGCCTAAGCTGAGGAGTTTGAGACCAGCCTGAGCAAGAGTAAGACCCCTGTCTCTAAAAATAGCTGGGTGCTGGGGTGGGCACCTATAGTCCCGCTTACTCAGGAGCCTGAGGCAAGAGGATAGCTTGAGCCCAAGAGTTGGAGGTTGCTGTGATGCCAGGGCACCCTACCAAGGGGGACAAAGTAAGACTGTCTCAAAAAAGAAAGAAATAGATGTCCTAACTCACACCCCCCAACACCCCAGGTCTTTCCTCTCGCTGTCCTTCCTGTCCCAGGTAATGGCAGCTCAACCTTTCTGCTGGCTCAGGTACGGAATCCTCTCTCCCTTTCACACCACCTTCCTCATGTCCACACTGCTGTGCCCCTTCAGAAGACGTAGCATCTGACCACTGCTCACCCCTCTGGCTCAGCGTCTTAGCACTGCGGCCCCCGTGTGTCCACGCTGAAGCGCCCTTCAGCTGGCTCTCACACGGCCTCCAGAGCAATCCTGCTGAAGCATGGGTCAGACTGAGCACGGCTCTGCTCAAAACCCTGCAAGGGCTCCCTCACACTCATAAAGCCAAAGCCATCACAGGAGCCTGCAAGGCTCCACTCCCTTCCCCGGACCTCGCAGCGCACCCTGCCCTGCTCCCTGCTGGTCCCTGCTGTCCCCAGCCCCCCAGCGCTGCCTCCTGCGGCTTCTGAAAGGCCCAGCCTCTCCGCTCTGGGGGCCCTGCTTGGTCCTGCTCCAGGCCTTCTGTTTCCAGGCCTCCTCCGTCACCCCTGCCCCCTCTCCCACCTTCTGCTCTGCTCTTTCCTCTCGCTCTCCCCAGCCCTGCCCGCTGGGTGTTTCCCTCACTTCCCTTGGGGTCACCCCTCTCTGGAATGTGAGTTCCTTGCGCTGAGGATCTGTTTACTGCAGGCTCGGGAAACATCTAGTAAGACAGAGCACTGCTGGCTTTTTCTTCCTCTGTTCCCTCCAGCCGCGCCTTCCCCTGGTGCCCAGCTGGGTCGCCTGCAGCCTCCGTGAGACTCGTCACATGATGCACAAACCAAGAGCAAACGGGGGCAGCTAGAGAATTCTGTCCGAGCTGAGGTCGGCCTGGGCGCAGAAACCATTGTTCTCGGTGACTCGGTGATCCCCTTCCGAGTAGGCCACACACGTGGCCTTTGCAGCCCTCGTCCCCCCTGAGGACTGCCCGGTCCCCCTTGGTGTCTGCTAAATGCTTCTCTTCTTCCCTGGGACCCCTCCTGGAGGTCACCCCAGCCCAGGCAGCTTTCTAACTCGGGGGAACTGCCCATCCACAGCTTCTCCTGCCGTATGCCCGGGAGTCGGCAGAAGGCACACATGCGCCTCTCCCATGGGGCACGACTCTGCACCTCCAGCCTGGGCAGAGCTGTCCCCTGGGTAGGGAATGTCCTTCCTCCAGCTGCCTACCGGGGCGTCTCCGGAGGCCTCCCCTCCACCCTGCCCTTGGGCACAGTGGGGCTCACTCTGCCTGGTCTCCGCCACAGACATGGCACAGACCAGGGGGAGAGCCGCCTTCAACCAGGCCTGCATTTCTCCCCAGCAGTGTGAGGAGCCAGGTCGGAGCAAGAGAGTTACATGTCAGGGAGCGGCCACAATCACAGTGACAATGTGAGAGGCACAGAGAGGGTGACGTGGAAGCCCAGTGGCCCAAAGGCCTGAATTTGCCGCAGAAAGTCTGACAACAGATTTGAAATTGGGACTGCCCCAGAACGCCTCTTCCAGAAAGCTCCCCGACCGGCTCTTTTCTGGATTGGGGAGTCTCTCACGCGTGTTTCCACGGCTCCCTGTGCTCACCTTGGCTGCGCTTCTGTGCCTGGCTCCCTTGTGTGTCCCCAGCTGCACCGAGTCCCTAGAGGAAAGGACCAGGCCTCCTGTTTCTTTGCATCCCAACGCCAGACCCGAGGACCGCTCAGGAGGCTCTGACGGATGGACGGACGGACTGAGTAGGGCCCAGTCCACGCTCGGTGATGCCAGTAAATCCTTACTCTACAAGTAACTTGCAGTTGGTAAAGCAATTTGGCGGCCGCAATCTCATTTCAACCTTGGAACAACACTGTGAGACAACAACTCACACATTCATTCATTCGTTTACTGTTTTAGGCGCTGAAATGCAGGAGCAAACAGAACACACAGAATTCCCGCAGCGTGGGGGGGCTCGCCTTCCTATACCAGGCACCGCCATGCTCAGTGGGTGAGCAGACAGAGGTTAGCTCCAAAGACTGAGCCACCTGGGCGAAGTCCCAGGGCTGCCTGATTCCACATGGAGCAGAGATAGTTTTCACCACTCCAGAGTCACCTCCTGGAATTGTGGGCTCATCCATGAGACACCTTTATTTTTTTTCTCCCTATTTCAGCAACAAATAAAAGGAGACTTGGCAGAAATCCACACTCCGGGACTACCTTGGAGCACTTTCCCTTGTCTGATGTGTGTGTTTAACAAAGATGTGAGAAATACCTGCCAGGTCTCTGTTTGCTGGAGCCAAGAAGACAGAAGCCACATCGCATCGTGAGCACAGCGTCTGCTTGTGTACAAACCCGCAGGCATTTTTAGCAACTTTGGGGAACGTAAAGAAAGCTGTTGGTTTTGTTTGCACATATTTTTCGCCTCTGCAGAAGGTTTCTTACCAAGCAGCAACCTCAGAGTTGCCTTTTATTTGATCTTAAGACACACGGTGGCTTCAACTCACTGGCTGAGCTACAGCTGAAAGAGCTAATACTTAACCTGCTCTTGATTCCATCGTTGGAAAATGGGTCTGATAATAAAGCTTCCTACCTCCCAGGGTGCTTATGAGGCCCTTCAGAAAAGCTAAGCATCTTTACAGTTTGTGCCTGGAGGGAGTGGCCTGGGGAGGGGAGGGCCTTGTCAGTATCTGAAGGAGCCGGATTGGAATCCAGCTGGATTGGAATCCACCACTTATCAGATGTAGAACCTTCAGCGAGTAACTTACTCACCCTCACTCCTCCAGCCTCAGTTTCCCTCATCAATGATAATATTAGGACTTATCCCAAAGGATTGTTACAAATGTCAGCAGTAATGACCACGCGCATATAATTGTCGTCTGTAAATGGCACAAAGTGGCCGTTATTGTTATTATCATCATTATCATCATTATGTGAGTGAGAAGGCCAACAAGGATTTTAGGAATTTAAGACTGTGGATTCACTGGGACAGCTTTACGTCTTACGTCCTCTGTATGCCCAACGGCAAGAACCCCGCCCAGCAGTCAGCAACTGCTCCAGTTGCTCAGCAAAGTTCCCCAAACGGTCTATACGAAGGGAGAAGAGACCAAGCCCCTCCAAGTGCTTCCCTTGAACAAGAACGTGTGTTTACCCACACCGACTGAGCAAACTGTACGTGAGTTTGCTCCTCGTAGCGACTCACGAGGCAGGTGTTATTATTATTCACATTTTACAAATGAAGAAACTGACACTAAGTCATGAAGTGACCTGCCTAAGATCACACAGCTAGCGGGCGGCAGGGCAGGGCTGAGAGCCTGCAAGTGTGACTTCTGCGCCCGCACTCCTCACCTCGGCCCTGCGCTGCCAGGAAGAGTCCTGGTTGGAGGTTTCCTCCTCCCCCGACCTAGTTGGGCTTCTGGCTTCTTGTTTCTGATTTCCCCTGCCAGCAGGAAGAGCAGTTTCTCTCTCTACAGCATCTAAGGGAATGGCCTCCGTGGTCGGCCTGTTCAGGTTTGGGGGTGTTTGTGTCTTAGTTCTCCCCCATAGACACCGGAAGTGGAAAGGAAGGCCACCGCCATTCATCCACAGTCGTCCCCTCCTGGGCAGTGCCCACCCCTCTGAAAGCAGATGTCACTTCCTGCCAGCACGGGCACAGGAAGCCCCACCCATGCCTGTCTCCTGGGAAGCACTCCCTGGGCCCCGGAGCTGAAGGGGAGGACAGGCTGGGTGGAGCTGCCCCAGGGAGCCCTGCCTGTGGGGCCAGAGGCCGGCACCTGGGAATGACCAGATCCCAAGTCTCACCTCTGCTCCCCAACTCAATCTGCTTCCTTGGGGACGCCCCGCGGCTATTCCCACCAGCCCGCTGTGTGACTCCACAGCCAGACGCAGAGTCATCGGTCCAGACAGGGGACAAGGCTTGCTCATGGTCACACGGGCATTAGTAGAGGAGCCCCTTTTCTTATCCCCAGACCCACGACCCTCCCACAGAGAGAGATCAGTGGCTGGAGATCAAATGCCCACGAGTCGTGTAGAGGGCTCTGCCAGCTCCGGTTTTGAGTGGCACGTTGCCATCACAGCTAAGAGCTCCATTTCTAAAGTAAGAGCAACAGGAGACTGAATTTCAGCACTTCCACTACTTTCCTCACCATGGGCAAACCACACGTTTGTGAACCTCCCGGGGGGTAGCGAGCAGTGGGCACCCTTAGCTCACAGGCTGCTGTGAGGACCAGATGAAGCCCAAACACATTATCTTTGTTTGTTCCTTAATTTACCAAACTTTTATTAGATGTAAAGATGGGTACTTCAACATATTTCATTCAATACTCGGCACAGTGCTTTAAGGTGGGAATTAAGATCTCCATTAAGCAGATGGGTAAAGGCAGTGTCAGAAAGATTGGGCAACTTACCCAAGGTCTCTTGACAAGGGCGGTCTTAATTCGCCAACTCCAATTTCCTCGTTTTCTATACTAATTTATAGGGACTTTTTTTTTTGTCTTGTTCTGTTCTGTTTTATTCTAATTCAAAAGTGGTGTAGATAAACTCAAATTACCTTGCAAATTGTCACATAAAACACCCATGTGCAAGATTCCTATCATTCTTATTAACTTCCACAGTGCCTCCCTTCCTTAGAAGAACAACGTTTTTTTCTAGCTTGGTCTACTTGGCACTTGCTTCAGAATCACCAATGCAGATTCCACGGCCCCATCTCCAGACCCTCTGAAGCAGAGTTGCTGGGCGCAGGGCTGCTTACCAACCTCTTTGGATGTTTCTGAAGCACATTTGAGTTTCAGAATTACACTTTGGGAGTCAGCAATCAGTAAACACTGGTTGATAAAGAGGGAGGACCATTTTCACAAAGCGAAACTCGAACACATACTCCGGGCATGGTGGCGCATGCCTGCAACCACAGATACCTGGGAGGTTAAGGCGGGAGAATTGTTTGAGGCTAGGAGTTTGAAACCTGTCTGAGTAACATAATGAGACCACATTTCAAAAATGAATCAAATCAGCTCGGCGCCTGTGGCTCAGCAGGCTAAGGTGCCAGTCACGTACACCTGAGCTGGCAGGTTCGAATCCAGTCCGGGCCTGCCAAACAATGACGGCTGCAACAAAAAAAAAAAAAAATGGCCGGGAGGGCACCTGTGGTCCCAGCTACTTGGGAGGCGGAGGCAAGAGACTCGCTTGAGCCCAGGAATTGGAGGTTGCTGTCAGTTGTGATGCCATGGCACTCTATCCAGGGTGACAGCTTGAGGCTCTGTCTCAAAAAAAAAAAAATGACTCAAATGTATAGCAAGCTTGAAATGCCATCATGTGTACCAAGATCAGGGTATGACCAGCAGGGCCAGATAGAACCTGAACTGGGGACAGGGTATCCAGGACACTGAGGGTGGGCAGACAGGTGACCCCCAAATGCTCCAGGTGCCGCGCCCATAGGGAGTAAGTGAATGTCAGTCAAGGTCATCTAGCAATACTGCCAGGGTGTCCCCAGGAGCAAAGACAGCTCATGACATCAGTCTCACAGCAGGGGCTAGGAGAGGGCCAGAAAAGAAGTGACCCAGGACCAGCCTCTGGCCTTCTAGGCAGCTGGAGAAGAAGGTCTAAGCCTGGCTCCCGTCGAGCTCTGGTTTCCAGAGTAGGAGTATAAGACAGGCTGGTCTAAGACATGAGGTCCGAGTGGAGCTCGCAAGAGAGAGAGCTTGATTCAGTAGCTGAGCAAAAGCCCAACAGACGTCAGCAGGGGAGTGTCCACATTAGAAAGCTACATGGCCCCAGTGGTGAGATTGCAGGGCTGCAGGGGAGAGGGTTAAGCCATGGCTGCAGCCTGCGCTCTCCACCCACACAGCGAGCCACCGCTTCCAGGCTGCGGCTTAATGCTGCTCACTGGGGCCTGTGCCACGAGCCTGTGACCCCGAGCCACTGTGACACCATATTTACTGTCTGGCAATGTTTAGATACGTTGAGCTGCACAGGGCCTCCCCGCTGTGTTACACTGCCCACGGTATTCAGTACGGTATTCTGCACGGTATTCTGCAGGCCTGTAGCCCGGGAGCAGAAGGCTATGTCCTATAGCCTAGGTGTGTAGTTGCCCCTACAACTAGGCTCCTGTAAGGATGCTCTATAATGTTCACACAACGATGAAATCACCTAAGGATGCCTTTCCCAGAACATATTTCTGTCGTGGAGCGATGCATGAAGGTACTAAATCTATGAAGGAGCCACACCCTACAGACATTATTTGAATCTCGTTAGCATCTATCTGATCAGCACACGTTTCATTTTCCTCCTAAGCCCAAGCACAAACAGGGGACAGATCCCCAGCAGATTTCAAACAGGTGTTCTTCCCCCTGACCAGTCTAAGTTGCCCTGGTTCTGCCACCTGGGCGAGAGGAGAGAATTGTGCTGGGAGTCTGAGCCTGCTCACCTGTGTTCCTGCAACAGCAGAAAACAGGAGAGGACGCAAGAAAGTGAGAAGGAGGCCCCAGATATGCAGCCGTTCTTAGAGGAGCACCCACGTCTACAAAGACCCTCCACCTGGACAAGCCCGCCATCCATCGATAGACTTGAGGAGATGAGCCACGTGCGAACCTTTGGTTAATTTGGGACTTCATAAAACTATGGGAGCAAACTGGTCTGTTCACTTGATAAAATACAAGGAGGAGGGACAAAGTAAAAATATTTCCAGATGGGTGGCTGCAAGTAGAAGGAGCAGATGCCCATGGAGTTCACTGAAATTTTAGAAAGATTTTTTTAAGTTGATGATGAGGGATCCTGAGGGCTTCAAGTGGCAACCGTGCAGAGAAGGGGACTTTGGAGCCACACAGCTCTGCCACGTGTGAGTTGTGATTTAGCCTCCCTGAGCCTTGGGTTTTCATGTGTATGTGTCAACAGCACCTAAATTTGTTGGAAAAATTAATTATGCCATATCTCATAGATCTTAAGATACTGACTACTGAATCTCTGAAATAAGGGCATATCTTATAAACTATAGCAAAGTAGGGTCTATGAAATAACCATGTGTGAAATTCATCATCCACTCACTAATTATGGACAACTATTATCTAGTAGGTATCTTGTAAGACACCTGCAGCAGCTCGCAGCAACACAGTAATGTCAGGACAACCAGATTGCTGGAGAATCGGAACCACGGCTTGTGGGCTGTGTACCTTGGTCACGGTTTGTCACATGAACTCAAGTACCCAAATCTGGGATTCCAGATTCCCTGAGCATCCATCTGTTGCCATAACACTACCAACCACCAAAACGTGCCATATATTCTGAAATCAGAGTTGGGACCCATAATTTCTCATCATCTCCAAAATGAAATCTAGCCACTAACTGTCTGATCTGATCCAAGTCTTCTTCTGTGAGAAGCATCCAGAACAACCCAAAGGTCTTAGAACCATTCTGCTTTCTACCTCTGGATTTTCCATGGGCTCTTTCTTCTACCTGGAATTCCTTCCCTCCTTCCCTTCCCCTGTGCTAACGGTCACCGTATTCAGCAAGGGCAAAAGGGTTGCAGCCTAGGGTGGCACCTTCCTCTCTGGCCTCTGGTCCCGCTTCTGGACGCTGAACTCCTTGAGATCAGAAATGTGTTTCATTCACAATTTTAGTTCCTAGGACGGTGGCACAAACATAGAAGGTCCTCAATAAATACTGAATGGCAATGAATTAATTAAGGATTTATTTTGCGATTGGTGGATTTCTCCCCATGAAAAATCTTACGAAAGGTACACATAGCCAATTGCATTTAGCTTCCTTTCTTTCTGGGTCTTAGTAACTGTCTCTACTTTATCAGGGAATCAGTTACCAATGCTTTTTCCTTTTTTGTCTTGTCTTTCTTATCTTTCCCCCTTTCTCTCTCTTTTTTCTTTTCTTTCTTTCTTTCTTTTTTTTTTTTTTTCCTGCAGTGGAACCCTTTCATCAACTGCAGTGGTAACTCAGAAAGTCCAAATGTGTAATGCAAAGAAAGCCTGAGGGTCCCTACAGCTGGGGGTGGGAACTGAAAGTTCAAAGCTCATCTTTCCTTTTCTTCTCCCTGGAAGGGTAGAGACTGATCCCATCCACCCTCCCTCTCACCTCCCATGCTGAATCAGCCGTCACTTCTTCAGGAGCCAGATTCACCGGGAGCAGATATGATAACCAGAAGGTAACAATAATTTTTTTTTTTTTTGAGACAGAGCCTCAAGCTGTTGCCCTGGGTAGAGTGCTGTGGCATCACAGCTCACAGCAACCTCCAACTCCTGGGCTCAAGTGATTCTCCTGCCTCAGCCTCCCAAGATTACAGTGCCTGCCACAACACCCAGCTATCGTTGTTTGGCGAGCTCAGGCTGGATTCGAACCTGCCAGCTCAAGTGTATGTGGCTGGCGCCTTAGCCGCTTGAGCCACGGGCACCGACCCACAATAAATATTTATAAAGTGCCTAATACATGCTAGAGCAACCGGGCCTTTTAAAAGATCTAATTCTAATTTTGTTTTTCTTACCACCACCACCCCCCCTTTGCCCCAAATTCTTTTTTCTCAAATTAAAAATAATCATGTATTGTTAGGCACCTTAAATCCTTTTGGGGAACGAGTTTGCGTTATAAATAGATATCACTATGAAACACGGTGTTCATTTAATTCCCACAACAAACCTGTGGGGTTGGTTTTAGTAATTCTTATAACTGAGATCGCCTTGGAGAGGAAGCACTGTCGCCCAAGATCACCACTCTGGGAAGGTGGTGAGCGCAGCCCTAACCGCCAGTAGGAGCTTTCCATGCCTCAGTACCACCCTCACTAGCAGGCGTATGCTTACTAATTTATTTGATTCCCCAAAACACGTTTTTGCCACATTACAAAGGAGAACATGGAGGATTAGAGAGGTGAAGTAACTTCCCCAAGGCCACGTAATCAACAAAACCCAGCCAGGCCTTGAACCAAGTCAGCCAGGTCCCTGCCCAAGCCTGTGCTTATACCTGGTTGGCGCCTGCACAAGGGTCTCCCACCTCTGAAGCCCTGTGTGTTCCTCCCCCCTCCCTTGGAGGGACTTCTCTTTTCCCTCCTAGGCAGGGCTGGGGGAAATGCAGAAAGGCTGCAAGTTGGGTCTCCCTGCAATCTGGCTGTGTGATCTTTGACAAGCCATTCAACCTCTCTGTATCTCAATTTTCTCAGCCACAAAACAGGAATTACAATAATAGTAATCTTAGACGTTTTGCAGGAAGGCATAAAAAATGCTTAGCGTCTGGTATAGAACAAGCACGGCTGGCTCTCCGGTCTCTGCACGTTCCACATCTGTGGATTCAACAGACTGCAGAATGACACTATTCAGTGGGAGAAAACATTTCACTAAGTCCCAAAGAAAGCAGAGCTTGCATTGTCTGCCACCGAGGCCTATGGTGAATCCATGCAAATAAAGCGACGTGTAGGCATGACTAGGTGTGGCAAGTCGTCTAGAGGTGACTCGAGTACATGGGGGCAGGAGCACGGGTTATGTTACAATGCAAATCCCACCTGGTTTACTCCGGGACTTGAATATCCTCAGATTTGGGTATCCTTAGGGGTCCGGGAAACAATCTCCACCAAGCTAATCAATAATTGTTAGTTATTATTCTATACATGTAAAAAGCCTAGCAATTAGTAGCTGCTCTTGATGTTATTACAGCCAAGCCTGGGTCTTTGTGCATACCATATTCCCGTCAAATTCTGACAAAAAGGAAGCTAGAGCCGGCCACAGAACTGGGCCTGGAGGGGAAGCCGGAGCCTGTTCCCTCCTTCCCTGTGGGCAGCCTTCCACAGACCCTACCCAAACCGACAACTGTATACCAGACCCCTCTTGACAACTGTATACCAGACCCCTTCTCGAGACTCTGCGTCCAGAGAAATCAAAGAGCCATAGGGTCTCCCTGCCTTTCTTAAAAACCGTAGTAAATCATTCGAAATATGACGTGTACCATTGTAACCATTCATGAGTCCGATGTTCGTGACCATCAGCACTATGTGAACCCGAAAACGTTTTCATTAGCCCCAGCAAAAACTTCATACCCCTGAAACAAATACTCATCTTTCTCCTCCCCCAAGCCCTGGTCACTTCTATCCTGCCTTTTGTCTCTAACTACATTTGAAAAGAGTTTTGTCTTTTTTTTAATAGGAAAATACACACAACATAAAATGTGCTACTTGAGCAATTGTCAAGTGAGCAGCAATAATAAGAACCTTCACATTGTTCTACGACCTTCACCACCATCCAGCTCCAGAACTTTTTCATTTTCCTAGAGTGAAACTTCGGCCCTTTAAGCACTGGGTCCCCGTCCCTTCCTCCCCTCAGCCCCTGGCAACCACCTTTGCTCCTTCTGTCTCTCTGAATCGGACGATTCTGGGTGCCCCAGGTAGGTGGAGGTGTATACTATTGCGACTGCCTTATTTTACTTTGCATAAGATCCTGCAGGTGGGTCCATGCATAACGCACGTCAGAATTTGCTTTCCAAGGTGGAGAACATTGCAGGGTGCGTCTCTGTCCCCTCAGCGGGATGCTCGGCTGGCTTTGATGTGGGCAGCGCTGCTGTGAGCATGCGTGCACGTTCTTGCTGTCTTTAAGCTGCTGTGAGACAGGTGCACGTTCTTGCTGTCTTTAAGCTGCTGTGAGCATGGGTGCATGTTCTTGCTGTGGTCTACGGTGCAGGAGGCACAGGTAGACTTCACCTGCGAGTTGCCCTCCACGAGCCGATTTCTTCACCTGTGAAGTCGAAATCACGTTCCTCCCTGTAGGGGAATATGAGGTGATACGTGGCTCAGGGCAACACTGGCCACACAGCACCTGTGAACGTGAGCTCGGCTGTAGCCGCGGCTGCTGGGCAGGGGGTGTCCAGAGCAGAGAGAACTGTGAGCAGGGTGTTAGCTAAAGCTTGCTCATGAACTTCCTGACAAATCGGAAGACCATGATCTTCCCGATGAAGACACAGACTCAGGTCCCACCGCCATGGCAGGGAAGAGGTGGGCCTGTCTCCTGGCTCTCTGGGGCTTCTGGCTCAAATCTTGTGAGCAGGGGAGGGCAGACGCATATGAAATCCCCCCATAGATCTGCAGAGCTGCCCTGGGGACCAAAGCAAGCACACTTGTCCCAGGCCAGTTAGTGTGGGAAGGGGATCTGGGAAGACAGGGTGAGGAAGGGTGTGCCCACAGAGGAGGCAGCCTCTGGGGTGAGTGCAGGGCAGGGTGGGGCCGGGTCGCTGGGGACAGAGCAGGGGGCCCTGCCCATGCCCGCTCAGGGCCTGAGAGGGCTCCGATGCACCGCGCAAGGTGGTGATGCTTCCCGGAGATTAGTCAGACTGATTGGACGGAGGTGCTGCCTTGCAACTGTTTCCTTCCTTCAAACCACAGGCGGTACTTTAAAAATTATATGTGTGTTTTACCAACAGCACATACATAGTTCAAAAAGTCAGTTCTTCAAAGCCAATTCCCCAAAACGTACTACAGCCACGTCCAGTATTTCTCCCCAACTTGGACCCCATGTTTCCGAATGCTGTGTTGAAACATCTCTCCTCATTTTTCACCATGAGGGGTGCCCTATTTACCTCCTATTACGGGAGAGAAGGGCTCGGCTCTGTCTCACAGCCACGTCCCATCCTCTGACTTTCCCTTCTAGTTATAACGTGACTGGGCTTGGATTAGTGTGCTCAGTCACTGCCCAGTCCCATCAGATCAGGATTCGATTTCCGCTCTTGTATGACTGTTCCTTTCTGAAATAAGGTGCCTTACTTTAAAATACTACTTGCTTCTAAATACAAAGGTAGTTGACCACATATACTCACCACCTCCTGAAGTCGACCTAATTTTCACAGATGGGACACGCGCCGCATGTACCAATCAGGACGGTCGGCCTAGTCCCTTACAGCGACCATCTCTGTATGTTGACCAGCATATCACAGGCCCTTGGGTGGTCAACTTACAGAGGTTCTGCTGTCACTTACCCTTGTCCCCTCTGCGGGGAAAGTAAGGCTCCTCTCAGAACCTTCGGGCCTCGGAATCTTCCCTACCAGAAAGGACTCTTCCTCTCTCTCTTTGGAATACCACGTACTTCTCTCGTTCCTTCTCTCTCTCTCCCTCCCTGCTCTCTGCTTTCTCTTCTCTCTTTCTCATCTCTTCCCCTGACTCTTTCCTTTGTTTCATATGAAATTAACTTATACTCTCTTATGCTTAAAGTAAAAACAAAGAATCTTCAGGCCCATCAGATAATCCGTCCATTTGCCTCCTTTCTTCTGGAGTCCTCCGAGATTCAGCTCTCACACTGGTTCTTTACCTGCTATCATCCATTTGAGGTGCCCAGGATATATTAGTGGGGACCCTGAGGCCAGACAGGTGGGCAGAATCAGGAGCGTCTTAACCCAATTATCATAATTATCTATAGATTCTGCTCGGAAGGTACCAACTGCGTGCTCCTAGGTACCAGAGAGGTCCAAGGCCAGGGGCGAAGATGCATTAGACACCAGCCCTGCCTTCAAAGGGCTCTGAGCCCAGTGGGGTCAACACAGCGTGCTGGACCAGAGGTGAGCTGGGGGAGGTGCAGACGCTCAGAAGAGAAGGCCGTACGTCCCGCAGCCTTTGGAAGGGCCGGGAGTTATGAAGGGCGTCCTGGAGGAGGTGATGCTAACGAGCCTCGACTTGTGAGGAGCATTTTCCAAGAGCGCTGGGAAGGGACTCCAGGTAGGAGAACATCATAGGCACAGTCGGGGAACATGACGAAGCAGAACTCCTTCTGGGAATTTCAAGTAATTAATTAATGATCATCATGAGAAAGGATTCCAGCGGAGGGATAGGCAGGGTCTTCCGTGCCAGGTAAAGAGCCTGAGGGCAATGAAGTGCCACACAGGGATCTTACGAAGAGATGACACAGCAGGCCTGAATTTTTTAAGAAGCAGGATGGCTACCGTGTGTCAGATAGGGTGGGGGAGACACGGGCTAGTGAGGGACACATCAAGGTCCAGCCTGAGCTAGCACTGGCACAAAGGGGTGGCACAGGGCCCAAGAGACCCGAGGCAGACCAAGTAGACTAGACCTGGGGACACAGGGACAGCACAGGGAAGTTGACCAATAATTCCCAGGTGTCCAAAGGAAAGGGTGTTTCCATGTTACCCATGTCTCCTGGGAAACCTGAAGCCACTCTGTGCTGAGAGGAAGGCCACTTCGGGAAGTCAAGGCACCAGAAGTGGCTTCTCACCATCTGCTGAGCGGATAGATGGACACCCAGAGGTGGAAGGGGGAGGACCGGGCCTCGGGCCTTCAGAAATTAGAGGCAGGGTGGCGCCTGTGTCAAAAGAATAAGGCGCCGGCCCCACATGCCGGAGGTGGTGGGTTCAAACCCAGCCCCAGCCAAAAAAACTGCAAAAAAGAAAAGAAAAGAAATTAGAGGCAGAGGCAAAACTGAAAGGCTATGAGGTGGGAAGGGATGGGACGGCCTGGTCGGTGAGGGTGTGCTCCAGACTCAGGTAGTCCTTGGTTTAAATGCCCACTGTGCCACCTGCGTCCTGAGCCTCAGTTTCCACATCTGCAGAGGGAGGACCATATTCCCACCTCCTTTATGGGGCAGTTGTGAGGATTAAAAGAAATGTGGGCTGTACAGTGCTTGGCATGGTGCCTAGAACATAAGAAGTGCTTCATTTTGGGACTTCCTATTTTTTTGTCTTGGGAATTAAGAACAGCTTCAAAAGCAGATGAGATTTGACCTCCAAGGACAAGTAAACAGGGCTGGCCCCATAGGCATGCGGCCTGTGCAGGCCTCCGGGGCCCTGCGCCCAGAAGGGCCCCTTGTGTGTTTGAATGTCTATTTTGCCATCTGCGAGTTCTTAACAAGTTTTGAATGAGAGGCCCTGCACTGGACTGTAAATTTGGTAGCTGTGCTGTGTGTAGAAGACCACAGGGCAGAGAAGGGAAGGGAATACTTTCGAACCAAAGGGCCCGAGTGTGCAGAGGAGTGCTGGCCTGCCCCAGGAACAGTCAGGGGAGGGCAGAGCTCCCAGCTGGACAGCTGTGCACGAGGGGAAAGTGGTGCACAGCTGTCCAGAAGTTCAAAGTGGAAAATGGTGAAAGCAGCAGAGGTGACAGGGAGAAGTCTGGACCGTGTGTATCGTATACTCAGGGACCTCCAAATGTTTAAGATCAGTGATGGTCAGACAGAACACCAGTGGAACTGGAGGTGGAATGCTGTGGGAAGCGTCACGGTCTGCATTTCACAGGAAAAACTGAGATCCAGGGAGGTGATATAAATAGGGCTGCAAAATGATATTCTACGTCCCTAAATACTTTGACCTTTGCGAACTCCTTTCTCCAGAAAAGTGTGGATGTGTGGATGTGTACATACATACATGTTGCCCCTGCACTGGTGTAACGGCGAGTATGTCACTATTCTGTACTAAAACTTCGTTTGTTTTGAGACAGAGCCTCACTTTGTTGCCCTGGGTAGAGTGCTGTGGCATCGTAACTCAAAGCAGCTTCAAACTCTTGGGCTCAAGTGATCCTCTTGCCTCAGCCTCTCGAGTAGCTGGGACAACAGGTGCTCACCACAACACCAAGCTAGTTTATCTTCTATATTTAATAGAGACGGGATCTTGCTCTTGCTCAGGTTGGTCTCAAACTCCTGAGCTCAGAGATCCACCTGCCCCCCAGAGTGCCGGGATTACAGGCGTGAGCCTCCACGCCAGCCTTAAACATGTTCTTTGACCTGGACTCTGGTGGGCGTCCTGCTCACAGGCTAAATGAGCCCAAAATCTGGATGTGGGTCCTCAGAACACATGTGGCAGCCAGAACTCCAGGGCCTCCCTGAATGGGTGGGCAGTCCTCTTCTTCCTCCAGGGCGATGCCAGCCAGTCCCCCGCGGCCCCTTTGTCTGGAGCCTGCTGTACCACCAAGCACTTTACATCCCCAATTCCCGTCTGAGTTTGGAACCAGAAGGTGGGATGACTGAAGGGCAGAGAAGAGATCTGTGAATGTCCCAGGGCCTGGGGAAAAAAAAACAAGGCCTCGTATCTGCAGGTGTCTGTGACTTTATCCCTGGTGTCACCTACACTTTCAACCCCGGGGCTGCCTGCTTGCCCCACCCATGGGGAAGGCAGGGAGGCTGAGTCAGCGGCAGTGGCTGGGGATGACATAGAAACATCAGCGTCTGTCTGTCTGCCGGGTTCCAGGGAGGCCTGCCTGGAGGAGGGGGAAGCATGCAGACTTTTCTTTGCGTGTCAGCAGCTCACACAGCTGCCGGGAGAAGGGTAGAGCATTCACAAGGGCAGTCCTGCTGGCCTCCTCCCTGAGGCTGGCCTCAGTGCCCCTCACTGGACTTTTCTTTCTTCCCTCCAGGATGGTGACAGGCTGGCCTGAGCCCCAGGCTTCAGTCCAGTCCTCCCATCTTCCCAGCTTTGGCCACTGGATGTACCTGGGTGGGGAGCAAGAGAATCATGGGAGGGGAGGGGCATCTATTTGGGAAAGGAGAAAGGCCTGGTCTGGCTGTCCTGATACACACCATCCTTCCAATCAGACCCCTCCCCCCTAGGAACTTATGAATGAAGGACTTTCAAACTCCATGTCTTAGAGGTCACCCCCCTTCTGCCCTCCAATCCCCATGATGAGGAGATACATAGAATCTAACCGCTTCTAAAACAGGAGGGACGTGATCAGGAAAGACACCTGAGGATTTCTGCAGCAGGGCATCAGAATGGGAGGCTCCGTCCTCTCCACATGTGGGCCTGGGATTGCAGAAAGGAAACCTGCAAGTAAATTTGAACAAAAGTTATCTGGGAAGGTCCCACTTCATTGCTCCGTCTTCTCTATGAAAGCCGAGGGTTTGTTGTGATGAGGGATGATGTTTGGAATCACAGTGGCACACGGAGTAGTGATCCAAGTGGGGGTTGGCAGACACATTACGAGGCAGCCTGTGGCCGCTTTGCCTTTTGACGGTAAGAGTCACCGCTGATGTTTCTGGGGCAGTTCCCATGGTCCAGGTCCTGGGCTTAGCTCTCTATTTAAAACAACCTCGTTCATTTTTACACCCACCTAGAAAGAAAGTGCCTCCGTGAGGATGAGTCAGTGGTACTGCAGGGAGAATAGACACAAAGGTTTATTTCAGGGCGCCAGGGAGAAGGGTGGCACATGGTGAAGCTGAGAAGCCCAGGGGCTCTGAAAGGCTGGGAGGGCCAGGATGGGGGGCGGGGGGTCCGGAGTCCAGAACTCAGACGAAGGTGAACATGCAGAGTGAGGAGAGTGCCGGAAAGATAAGCAGGAGGGGGCAGAGAGCAGACCCTGTTCTTGGAGATTCCAGGGACACAGCAGTCTCCAGCCAAGGTGAGTACAGCTGCTGGTGTGGAGTTAAGGCCAAGGTCCCGGAGCCTGGGGAGGTCAAAGGTACTGTAGATGGGGCGCTGCTTCTGTCCCTGGGGACAGAGGGGAGCTGTGGAAGGCAACTGCAAGCCCCCGGTTCAGTATGTGCAGCTTCCTGGGGTGTAAATTTTACCAGGATATGGGGCTGGTGAATGATATGTTTTCATAGTCAAATGTGGAAACATAAAATATAAGACTTCCAAGAAGGGTGTGTGTGGAAGCCCACGCGTCTCCACGGTGGGGAGCTGTGGACAGCCTCCTGAACGCCAGTGAGGACGGCAGCCAGGAGGACGGGAGGTGCCAGTGACAATGACAGTCCACAGCTCCTGAGAGTTACTAGTGCCAGGCGCTGCTCTAGACCCTTTTCATGTTTCACTTCTTCAGTTCTGTCATGATGCCCCACAGGGATGTGTCATTTTTATTCCCACCTTAAAGCAGCGCAGATGGGATGAACTTGGCCAAGGTTGCACCAGGAGCGAGTATCGCAGGTGAGCTGTGGGCTGAACGCAGGTAGACGGGCTTCAGAGCCCACACTCCCGGCTGGCACGGCACGGCTTTCTCCACTCGGGCTGCCAGCAGACTCGCTTAGGGCAGAGCGGGCGGAGCGTCTGTTAAAGTGGAACATCCAGTTTGTCCCCTAGAGTTTCTGATTCGGTCGGTCTGAGTTGGAGTCCAAGAACTTCCATTTCTGAGAAGTTCCCAGGTGCTCCTAGAGCTGACAGTCCCAAGGCTACACTCTGGGAGCCCCTGCCCTGCTTCACTCTGCCTTGCAAGCAGGTGCACACGGCATCTCTCCAGCGCACAGTAGGCCAGCACCTCCTTTAGAGTCACAGTGGGGTAGGGGACTAAGGTTCAGGTAGCACTAAAACACAAAAAAGAAGCCCAGTCCCGCTTCTTGGCCCTGAAAAACAAACCATCCCCACAGAGAGAGCAAGGGATATAAGTTCCACTTAAGATCTGGGACAGGGGCACGCAGGGCGGTGAGCTGTTACGTGGAGGGTATTTGACATGAGACAGAGACTCTGGGGGCATGGAAGGGAGAGGGGGCAGAGAGGCAGCAGCAGTGGGCAAGAATGAGCCAGAGTGGGTGGCAGTGGGGTGTGGCTGCTCTCTAACGACAGCCGAGCAGGACAGCAGTGCAGACAGGGGTCCCCGCAAGGCCTCCCCTCCTGTGTCAGAGCCGTCCCACAGCCCAGTGATGACAATAAGAGGGAAGCTGACACCTAAACAGAGGTCTCAGGGAGGGAAGACAGAGAGGTTTGGAGGGAGGCAAAATCAGGTGTCAGCCTCTGCAGAGCCAGCTTTTAAAGGCATAAATTCAAGTGTAACAGGAGTGGCTGACCTTTTGCCTTCAGAAGACAGTCTTCCACCTCCCATCGCCTTTCCGTGAACGTGTGGCCACCTCAGGTCCCCACCCGCCATCTCTCCTGCCATTTGGGGTCCAGCTTAATTAAGAGCTCTGCCAGCCAATTAGTCTCAATCACCTCTCTAATTGGGCACCAGCTGTGTTTTCTCTTGACAACGACTCCTTTATGGAACTTCTAAACTGCATTACATGAAGAAAAACAAGGGATTTCGGGGATATATGGTCATAAAACCAGCAACACTTGTCTGCTACAGAAATGGAGAGTTCATCTCTTTCTCTCTCTGTTTCAGAAAATATTTTCTGAAAAGTTGGCAGGGAGGGTATTGAACAGCAAGGTCCTCATTTGTTTATGCTCTGAATATGAACGCTGATTGTGGTTTTGCATAATCACAGGTGTTAGTGCTTAAAGACTCGGGAAGTTTCCTGGCAGAAAAGCAAGGCTTGAGAAACTGAACTGTGAATGGCTCCATTTAGGAACAGCCGCTAGTGATTGACAGAATCACTATTAGTAGCTAATGCTCGCTGAGCTTTTCATGTGGGCTTAACCCTGTGCCAAGCACTTGACGTGGATTATCTTATTTAAACCTGACTGTTGCCTTTCTGGCCTTATAAAGGAGGTATAAATGTTCACCCCATTTTCACAGATCAGGAAACCAAGGCCTGGAAAGGTGAAAGAATTCATGTTCAAGGTCACACAACTCACCAATAAGTGGCTGGCATGGAACTGAAAGCCAGGTCCTTCTCATGCCAAAATTCCTTTCTGCTTCTCTCCGACTAAACGATGCAATTAGCTTGTGGAGCTGAAGTGCTCCATTTGCAACAATTGCCATCTCCACCACAATGACCTCTGACATTTGCACAAGGCTGGGTAGTGGCTGAGGTCTTCTGGGTTTGCTGCCTCTTATGATATGACAGCCCTGTGCAAAAAGCAAAGCAGTCACCACCATCCCCGCACCACGACCCAGACAACTGAGATTTCGAAGGGCCAGGCGCACATGAAAGCAGGAAGCCAAGTCGGACCTCTCTGATTCCTGCTCTGAATTCAGTGTTCATCCCATTGCCTCCCCCCATCCCCATGTGGAGCTTTCCTTTGAAGAAGGGTAACACGTACATAGACACACACAGACCGTGGGCCCAGCTATTTATGTTAACCACGTCTGTATGTTGACCGGTTTGTAACAGTCCCTTGGGTGGCCAACTTACAGAGGTTCTACTCCATATAAATACATGCATATTCCAGCCATTCATTTATTCATTCATCCCTTCCTTCGTTCTTTCAGTCCTGTCACATTTTTGTTTTTGTTTTCCCTGCCCTGATTATTCATGTGTTTACCTG
Organism: Arctocebus calabarensis; assembly: GCA_963573935.1. Lineage (NCBI taxonomy): Eukaryota > Metazoa > Chordata > Mammalia > Primates > Lorisidae > Arctocebus > Arctocebus calabarensis. Next base: position 46,531 of record CAUYON010057687.1, read on the forward strand.
ACTGCTACCCGCTAGCCCTCCCTTGGGATATAAATGAGAATAAATCCATGTGCTTCTTGATAATTACATTTCCAGGGTCCAAAACAGTGCCTAGAACTTAGGGAATTTAGGAGCTTCTTTTTTTTTTTTCTTTTTTTAGAGATAGAGTCTCATTTTATCACCCTCGGTAGAGTGCCATGGCGTCACAGCTCACAGCAACCTCCAACTCCAGGGCTTAGGCGATTCTCTTGCCTCAGCCTCCCGAGTAGCTGGGACCAAAGGTGCCCGCCACAATGCCTGGCTATTTTTTGTTGCAGTTTGGCCAGGGTTGAGCTCCAACCCGCCACCCTGGGTCTATGGAGCCAGCGCCCTACTCACTGAGCCACAGGCACCACTGCTTAGGAGCTTCTTAATTAATGTTATTGTTGAACCTATTTAAACAAGTATCAATTCATTTGCTCAGTAAACATTTGTTGAGCACCTGCTATGTGCCAGGGACAGTTAGGTCTGAGGTACGGTTCCTGTCTTCCTGAAGCTTTCATTCTAGTGAGTGTGGGGGGGAGTGTTATGTACAAGTAAATGAGATCATTGCTGCTCATCGAGACTTGTGTCAGGCGGGACCTAACCCAGTGATGTGACAGAAAGTCCTTGTCTGAGAGCTCTTCACACACCATCGGGCAGGCCTCTCAGGCTCAAGGAGTGTCCATCTCAGTTGAGTAGTGGTGTGGGAGCTTTGAAAACCCAGAGTGGTGGAGCCTGGGCAAGCCTGGGCAGGGAAGTCAGCCCAAGAAGCACCTCCATGTTTTTTTGTTTTGTTTTGTTTTGTGTTTTGAGACAGTCTCGCTCTGTTGCCCAGGTGAGAGTGCCATGGCCTCAGCCTAGCTCACAACAACCTCACACTCCTGGGCTCAAGTGATCCTCCTGCCTCAGCCTCCTGAGTAGCTGCGACTACGGGTGCCGACCTTGATGCCTGGCTAGTTTTTCTATTTTTAGTAGAGACAGGGTCTCACTTTTGCTCAGGCTGAACTCCTAACCTCAAGGGATCTTCCTGCCTCAGCCTTCCAGAATGCTAGGATTCCGTGGGTGAGCCATGGTGCCTGGTCCATCCCAGTGGTTTTGGAGAGAAATGGGAATTCTCTAGGAAAGGGGTGGGGAAGATCCAAAGTGTGTACAGGGACGGGGGCAGGAGAATAGCTGGCACAATGCAAGGGGCGACTGATCCTTGATGTGGAGCGGGGAAAGATAGGTATGGATCTGGTCCCCAAGTGCCCTGCTGGGGTGGCTAGTTCTATTTTTTACCTTGGGTACACTCTAGTACCCAGATGTTCAAACACTAATCCAGGCATTTACACATATGGTTAACATCTAAAATCAGTTGACTTTAAGTAAAGGAGATTATCCATAGTAATCTGGCTGGGCCTTATCTGATCTGAAATAGGTCTTAAGACCAAACCTGAGATTTTCTGGAAATAAGGAATTCTGAGAAAGTCAGCTGAGCTCCTGCCCAAGACTTTCCAATTGTCTGACCTCCCTAACAGATGTTAAACATGTCTAGCTAGACCTTTGGAAGCCAATTCCTTAAAGCCCATCTCTTGACTGATAGGTAGGTAGGTGACACACACACACACACATAGACAGAGTCTTCATGACCTCCTGGTGCTGTCCTGTTTGCAGACCCCTGCCTGCCTGATTCACATCTGTCCAGCTGTGTGGCTTAGACACCATCCTTAAAGTGACGGTTTGGGTTCTTAAAATATTGGTCTGGCTGCAGTGTGGGATGGATGGGAAGGGGCAAGACTGGGGGCTGGGAGACCACCAGGTGGGACGCAGTTGCCTGAACTTCACAGGCAAGCAGTGAAGTTCAGGCAATAGCAAGTGAAAGTCACAGCAGTGAAAATGATCTGGCAAAAGGGAACCAATTCAGTTATGAAAGCAGATTTGACAAACCTTGGCATCTACCATAGAGGGTTTGGCAAACCTTGGCGTCTACCATAGACGGTAGGGAGAAGGAAGTCCTGTGAGCCCCAGGTCCTTGAACATCTTGGTAGAGGAAATGTAAATGTCACAGGAGCGGGGGGCGTGTCCTGCCCCTGCTGTGCTTTCTGCTTCTAGAACAGGACCTGGCACCTGGACGGTGCCCAGCACACATCAGTAGAACGAAGCTGGTGCAGCTCTTGGAGGCTCAGTTCACAGGTAAGCAGGGTGGACGAGGATGAGGAGGAACACAGGGGCAGTGCTGTCCTGCAGCTGGGGAGAGATGAGCCGAGGAGCGTCAGGAAGCTGACAGACGGCCAGGTCCACAGGCCCAGAGGGAAGCTGGAAAGATGATCCCAGTGCAGGAGAGGGTCCTGGGGCTGAGGCCGAGCACTAAGGCACAGATACGAGAAGCCAGGGGCCAAGTGGCCCTGAGAGGGTGTGCAGTGAGGGGAAAGGAGCTTGGGGACCAAATCTTGGAAAAATTGTAACCTTTAAGGACAGGAGCAGGGAAAGAACTTCTCCAGGGAGAATGAAAGGAATGGCCAGAGGGGGAGGAAGGGAATCAGAGGACCGGGCAGAGAGCACTGTGCAAGGACAGAGCGCTTCCACGGTGACCTTGGCCAGAGCGGTGACCTTGGCCAGAGCGTCTGTGCTGGAGGCAGAGGGGACAGAGGTCAGACTGCAGACGCTGGAGGAGGGCGTGGGGACTGAGGTAGGGGAGTCTCCAGGGTCTTTTCCAACCTTCCTACCAAACACTTGGTGGCTCATCACCAGTCTCATTTGAAAGGGTCTGAAACTGAAGCATACAAAGAACTGGGTTCCAAGTCACCAGCCAAGGGGGCTGTGCCACAATGCAGAAGCTGTCCAGACCATACACTACCTCTTACGATTTGGCGGGACACGGACTTTGAAAGGGAGGGCTGTGCAGGGTGGGGCCCGGGCCTTGTCAGGGCTGGTCACAGCCCACAGGACGTGCAGGGCGAGAGTCTCCAGGGCGTGCGGGAACATTTTCTCAAGGGGAACCACCTTCTCCTGAAACAGCTTGTTCTGCTGAGTTGACAGGAGAGAGGAATGGGGACGCCTCAGTCCCGGGCCTTGTGCCAGGACATGAAGGGAAGACGCCAGGAGGCTGAGTCTGGCTGCAGCCTCGGGGCCCCGTGTGGGCCACACCACCGTCTGCCTTGTCGGGGCACTGGAAGGTGGCTGGCAGGGTTGGGTCTGTTTCTGTACTGTGTACACGGTTCAGTACTCTGCTTCCGGAACAGGACCTGGCGCCTGGAAGGTCACACAGACGGAAGGGAAGGTGCTGGCGCTCTCCGAGGCTCGGCTCACAGGTGGGCGGGGTGGGTGAGGCTGAAACAGCTCGGAAGTGCACTGGCAGACTACTTCCCTGGAACAGGCCCTGTGTTCATGATTTCATAGACTTGGATTCATTTAATCTTCACGGTATTCTATTTTAAAAATTATGCTGCTCGTCCTTATTTATGGATGAAAACACTGGAGCTCAGAGAAGTCAAGTCACCTGCCTGAGGCTTCATAGCTAGTTTCATGTGTGGAAGGGCGGGGACGCTGATCTTAGAATCTGCGGCAGGAGTGTCCAGGTAGCTGAGATGCACAGGCTCTTGTAAAGGTAGCGTATTGCTCCTAGCATATATTTGCATTACTAGAGAGAAGTTCGTACAGGAGCCCCAGCACGCACAGGTGAGGTTGCTGCTGTAGTTTTCTGTTTGGGGTTTTCTTCTGTGCTAACTTGGGTACCATGTAGATGAATAAGCCTGGGGTAGAAGAAGGTTGGTTGGGTGTATCCTGAGAAGAACAGGTAAGGGGACAGTTAGTATGAGGGAATAGAGACACGAGAATACTATGCTGGAGGATAACTGGCTAACTGGCTTGACCATGTCACAGCTGGGAGATGGCAGAGCTAAGGTTCAAACCCAACCGGGTCTACCTCCAGAGGGGAGAACAATGCCACAGAAGGCAAAATACATTTGCTTAGCCCCCAGATTGTTACTGAACACTGACTCTGCATCAGCCACTGTTTTCAATGCTGAGAGTGCTACAGTGAAACGAAATTATCCAAATGCTCTGCCTTTGTGGGGCTTATAGTGGAGGACGACGTTTATCGAGCACCTGTTGTGTGCATAGTGTTTTACCAGCACTTGAGCTTCAAGGTCCGATAACAGTGGTTCTTCTTGGCAGGAATATATATTTGCAACTTAGCTCTGTGGTTTCTTAGCAGATAGAGGAAGCCACCACTTTGTCCTCAGTTTTCTCATCTATAATAAAACATGAAGATCATGATAGCTGCTTCTAAGGGTTTCCGTGAGGTTTAAACAAAACCGTATGTGTAAAGCGCACAGCAGGGCAAATTTGGGGGGCTTAGTAAATTGTGCCTAGTATTATTAATTCTGCATCTCCATAACAACTCTGTGAAATAGGTACTATTTCCTCCACTTTTCACAGAAGGAAATAGAGTCTCAGAGGGTTTAAGACTCAGAGAGGTTAGGTAACTCGCCCAAGGTCACACAGCCAACCAGTGGTAGAACTAAGACAAGTCCAGGACTACTTAATTCCATTGCACAAATGTAACAGTGTGGTCACATGTTTTCCAAATTCACAATTGGACTAGCTGCAGGGCAGCAGAAAACCATGTTCCTCTTTGGCATCTTATGCAACAAACCATATGGACCCTCAAGCTCTTACATAACCAGCCCAATGCTAACAAGGGGAAGTTTAACAACAACACAAAAAACAGATCACATTCACAACAGACCTCCATATGGTCCACCATTCCCTGACAGCAGCCCTCCCAACTCCTACTCAGGCTCCCACGGAAACCTTCTCCACAAAAACAGTTTCATTCCCAACTGACTCAAACGATTGATGCCTTCATAAAAATAAGGGGGCGGGGAGGGGGAAAGTCCATGCTTCTTCAAAAGAAATCAGTCTTACTAACCCCTCGGGAACACCCAGAAAGTCTCAGCCTCTACCTGTGGGCCTTGCTCAGGCTTAGCTCGGGAACTGAGGCTTTCTGGAACTGAACCCAACCCGGAAGGCCGGCGTGACCGTGAACCCTGGGGAAAGGCTCCCAGGCTCGCTCAGCCAAGCACCATCTTCCTGTCCTGCATGTGACCTGACGTCTGCTCTGTTGCCTCCGTCACTGGCTCCCGCCATTTCCCCGCCTGCAGCCACAGCAATCCCGCTAACGTGCACCTGTCCTCCTGTTTCTCCATGGCATCGCTCATACCAGCCAGTCCTTGTGTGGCCTCCTGGCTCATGGTCCTGCTGGCTCCAGCTGTCCAGCCCCCTGGGCACTGCCCCGCTCCCGGTCCTCTGGGCTCCAGCAACATCAGCATTCCTCTGTTCCTCAAGGCCTTGCACTTGCCATCCGCCCCGCTCAGCCCATCCGCCCCCTTCCACTCACTTCTCATCTTCCGAATCTCAGCTAAACTGTCACATCCCAGAGAAGCTTCCGGGTCCCCAACAGTTGCCATCCAGTGTCCCTGTTAGGGGTTCTCAGAGCCCATCATGTTTCTCCTTCCACAGCCCTGATCAACTGGTCGTGAGCTTCTGTGGCACCATGAGTTTACCGATGCCGGGATTTGTGTATCTCCTCACATTTTCTGTTTAGTTTGTTAAGTTAGATCAAGAATGTTGCACACAGTGGGAGCTTAGCCTGCATATGATGGGTAAGGAGAGAAATGGCAAAGCAGAGGGGAGAGGTCAGACCAAAGGGAGCAGGAGTTCTACACTGCTGGTGGGAATGCAAACTAATACGTTCCTTTTGGAAAGACATTTAGAGAATACTCAGAGATCTAAAAATAGACCTGCCATTTGATCCTATAATTTCTTTACTTGGTATATACCCAGAAGACCAAAAATCACATTATAACAAAGATATCTGTACCAGAATGTTTATTGCAGCCCAATTCATAATTGCTAAGTCATGGAAGAAGCCCAAGTGCCCA
>CAUYON010057689.1:0-14008 GCA_963573935.1 Arctocebus calabarensis
CTTTCCTCCAGCAACAGATGGTTTCTGACTGCTCTGGCCAAACTGAAAAGGCTCTGGTTTGGGAGGAAGGTTAAAACATTTCTGTCGCTTGCGTTTCCAAAGAGAGCTATCATCATCTGAATCAGAAAAACTCTCTTCACTGGAGTCCACACCTTTAACAGTTCGATAATGGGACACTGGTACATAGGCTGTTGTGGTACTCTGAAAGGCCCTCACAGCACTGTCCCCATCAAGTACTTTCGGGACTTGCAGCAGCCTGTCACTGGGTGCGACTGTCATGTCGGAATCCGAATCGGAAAGCTGCCGGCTTCCAGCGCCATCTTCGTGCTGCACGGCCGAATACACAAATTATTAACATCAGGAGTGAAACCCAGTATCACCTCAGACCCGTAGACATCAATATGTTACTCAAATACTATGAACACCTCTACATATGTAAACTTGTCAACTTAAATGAAATTGATTAATTCCTCATGAAACACAAACTTCCACTATTAGTTTCATAACCTAAAGATAATTGAATTTGTAATTAAACATCTTTTTTTTTTATTAAATCATAGCTGTGTACATTAGTGCAATCATGGGGTACAATGTGCTGGCTTCATATACAATCTGAAATATTTTCATCAAACTGTTCAACATAGCCTTCATGGCATTTTCTTAGTTACTGTATGAAAACATTTGTGTTCTGCATTTAGTGAGTTTCACCTGTACCCTTCTAAGATGGACCATGAGTGTGATCCTACCAATCCTCCACCCATCCTCGCCCCTCCCCTCCCCTCCCTTACCCTTTTCCCCATATTCTTGTCCTATAGTTGGGTTGTAGCCTTCAGGTGAAAGCTATAAATTAGCCTCACAGTAGGGCTGAGTACATTGGATACTTTTTCTTCCATTCTTGAGATACTTTGCTAAGAAGAATGTTTTCCAGCTCCATTCATGTAAACATGATGTAATTAAGCTTCTAAAACTGAAATTTCTAAGCCCTGATAGTTTCACTGGATACTTCTACCAAATGTTTAAGGATGAATTAACACTTCTACATAGTCTCTTCAGAATATATAAGGGAAGGAGATACTTTCCAGTTCATCCCCATGAAGCAGGTAATACCTAACCCAGACTTGTCTAATACCAGACCAGACACAGTACAAATACTAGTGAATAGCATTCAGCAAGTTATAAAAATAATTTTACACTGTATCAGGGGTGTCCAATTTTTTGATTTCTCTAGGCCGCATTGGAAGAAGAGTTGCCTTGGGCAACTCATTAAATATACAAACACTAAAGAAAGCTGATGAGCACAATAAATGGTCTGGGCATAATTTTCATGGTATCTGTCACCACCGACAAGCAAAAAAGTCCTCACATAATAATCCTAATTATGTATGCAGCAGCCAGTTCAGAGAGACTTTTAAAATCGTCAAGAAGGTCTCAAGTTTGTGATCACTAATATAGAAAATGTATATTTCTAAGTAATAAAATGTTAAAAAAATTTTTTTTACCATAAAAGTAAAAGTAAAGCGAGCAACATAAAACTAATGGGATATTTGACATTGTATTTGAGAAACTAAGGCATCAATATCTGGTTCAAGGGAAGTAGTTGCAATTCTCAGAGAGTTCTCAAGCTGTTCATCCGATGTTTTGGTTCTAATTTACTCATAATGTGCTTCATTCTTGAAATACCTGCTTACGAATGTATGAGACGAATAAGGCATGATTGTGAAATGAGGGATATTTGTCTCTGGGAAGATAGGGCCTATGAAAGTCTAGTAAGAGGACATGATCAATCTCTTCTTTAAGTTGAATGTTAGATTGCTTTCCACTTGAAAATTGGCAGGTAACATATTTATGTTGACTGAAAACGGAGTTGCAAATGCACCAAAATATTGATTATTTTCCTGAAAGTCTTGAAATCTGTTTTCAAATTCTTGTATCAAATAAAAAACAAGATTGCATATTTTTTGCTGTTCACAGGACTGTGTATAACCAAGGTGTTGAAATGCATGAAATTGTTTGCTTAATTTGAGCCTGCCATAATTTCAGTTTCATTTGGAACACTGTTATGGTTTGAAATATTGTATTGATAAGTTGGTTTTCACCTCCAAGACACATGTTTAATTCATTTTATGAGTGGTTAAATCCACTAACAAGGCTAAATCTGTAAGCCAGTTTTCATCTTCCAGTTCTGGCACAAATTTGGTTTTTGATAACATGGACAACTTGATAACATTTTGCAAATCATAAAATCTTTTCAATATTTGGCCTCTACTTAGTCATCTTATTTCCAAAAAGCAAATGATGTCACCATAATCCGCATCAATATTTTCAAGGAATTCCGAAATTGGCCGTGATTTAATCCCTGGGCTCTTAACAAAATTCACAGTGTTGATGATGATTTGCCTGACGTTATCCATTTTTAAAGTTTTGCACAGAAAGTTTCTTTATGTACTATGCAGTGATACTTCATCAAATGTGAGTTTTGGGCAGCAATTGTGTCATCTTCTAATAATTTTACAGTTCCTTCTCTTTAACCTGCCATTGCCAGGGCCCTATCAGTAACTATACCCGATATGTTGACAATGGACAAAGAAAATCACTTTAACATATTTTTTACTGCTTTGTATAAATCTCTTGATTTGTTGTGCCTTTTAATGCCTTTAAAGAAGCCATTTCTTCAGTGGTAATACGTCAAATAAAAATGTCAAGTGGAGCCTCATTTATAGCATCAGTGCTGTCATCGATTGCCAAAGCATAAAATTTAAAATTAGCAGCTTTATTCTCCAAACTTCTTTTGGTAGGTTTCCCAGTTTCTTCAGTTTACCTGGTGATGGTTTGTTGAAACAAACTGATTTTAGAAATATCTTCCCTTTTTTTTTCAGGGCAAATTGTACTGCCGTGCTTTCTATACATTGGTTAATAAACTCCCTATCAGTAAGTGGTTTTGGAATCAGAGAGGAAGCAACAGGGGACATTGTTTGGAGCACAAATACTGCCCAGGCCTAGAGCTAGATGTCTGCATTAGGGAGTGGGGCAGACACAGCAATTAAAAACAGAAATTAGAGAACTTAATTAGAAAGTAAATGTTTTTATATTTTGCTATTAAATATGCCACCCCATAACTAGCTTTTACAATGGAATCTGACTTGTAGATTTAAAAAATATTTTTGTTGAGAAGACAGACATTTTTCCAGGTCTCCTATTTTGTCCTTAGCACACAATCCTTCGTACACAACAGATTTGGCAGCACGTTTTTGCATATAATGCAGTCATAGTCTTCGTAAACTTGCACAAATTCCCTTCAAATTAAGCAGTGTCTTACTCTTTGCCTCAACAAAAAAGCAAGCATCTGTCCACTTTTCATTGAACAATCTTTCTTCATCTGTAATTTTTTTATTTTTGCATTCTGTTTTATTTTGAGACGTTGCTGGGATTAAAACAATAATAATACACAAGGAACTATATTTCCTTCTATTATGAGAATTAATTGACAGGAAAATAGAAAGCAAGGTTTGGGCCCTTGCACATGTCGGCTGCCAATGTAGGGCCCATTGTAAAGTGTGGTGGGCTGTGTGTGAGGTGCTGCTGAGGTGTAGAACTATCTTAATAATAAAATAAGAATACTTATTGGCTTCTAAATAACATTAAATGTCTACCATTGCAATGGTAGGTTGAAACATTATTGATAATTGCTGTCTCACCAAGTCGTTGTGAGCATGTGAAAAGTCTGATGGCTGTTGACTATGGGTATTAGAAGATAACATACTCGGGCAGCGCCTGTGGCTCAAAGGAGTAGGGTGGTGGCCCCATACACTGGAGGAGGCGGGTTCAAACCCAACCTTGGCCAAAAAAAAGAAAAAGAAGATAACACACTTAAAGACCCACACCCCTGTAAAACTGAAAGCCCGCATGTGTATAAATAGCAAGAGCATAAATATGTTTATTTATTTTATTTTATTTTGTTTTTTTTGAGACAGAGTCTCACTATGTCTCCCTTGGTAGAGTACCGTGGTGTCACAGCTCATAGCAACCTCAAACTCTTGGGCTCAAGTGTTTCTTTTGCCTCAGCCTCCCAAGTAGCTGGGACTACAGTTGCCCACCATAATGCCCAGCTATTTTTTTGTTGCAGTTGTTATTGTCGTTTAGCTGGCCGGGGCCGGGTTCGAACCTGCCAGCCTAGGTGTATATGGCTGGTGCCCTACCCACTGAACTACAGCTGCTGCCCACACATATGTTTATTTTATGTGACTTTGCCACACAATGTCGCCTGCAAAGTTCACACTTGAGAACCTTGGAATTGAGTTCCGTCAACAAAAAATCACAAAAGAAAATCTCATACTGTTTTAGGTAAGTTTATGATTTTGTGTTGGGTTTCATTCATAGCCATCCTGGGTCATATGTGGCCGGTGGGCCACCTGTTGGATACCACTCCACTATACCAAGTGAAATTTATTCTGGGGTACAATGCTGGCTTGATATTCAAAAGCCCATCAATGTGATTCACCATAGTAACAGGCTAAAGTTGAAAAGAAAACATGACCATATTAATTAATGCAGAAAAAAGTATTTGCCAAAATCGAATACCCATTCATGATAAGGACACTCAGAAAAACAATAGAGAGGAAACTTCCTCAATTTGAAAAAAGAGTATTTGTTAAAAAAAAAAAAAGAAAGAAATCTGCAGTTAACATTACCCTTAATGATGCCTTCCTTCTAAGACAGGAGGAAAGGCAAGGGTGTCTGTTCTTATCACTCATTTAACATCGTGCTGGAAGTTCTAGCCAGTACAGTAAAACAGGAAAAGAATATAAAAGACACATGAATCTGAAAGGAAGAAATAAAACTGTCTGTCTTTGCAGATGACATGATTATCTACATCAAGAATCCCTAGGAACCTGCAAACAACCTTCTAGAAAGGAGTATGTTCAGCAATGTTGCAGGAGAACTCCGTAAAGAGGTGGTTGGGGTGTGAATTCCGGATTGAATTGCACGTGAAAGGTGTGCATGGTCAAGTTGTCTTTGCGCTTTAGAAGCTGGCTCATTTTGGGAATGGCAGTCTCTCAGGGCTCAGCAAGGCCCTAGAAGTCAAAGTGTGAGAATACAGAGATTAAGGGACATGCTGGGTAATGCCCAGGCTCACTGCTTGGCTGGCTTCTCTTTATCCTGTGGGTCTCAGCATAACTGTGGGTTTCGGCTGTCTCTCCTTTTCTGAGACAGCTTCTGGGGCCACACAGCCCAGACCGCCGTCCACATCATACTCCCAGGCAGCACCCTGCCAGTTTCATTTGTAGCCTTGCATGTTTAGGTACTTGTTTGTTATACATTTGTGCCCTCTGTGAGTGCAGGACTAGCTTGTCAGTGTTCACTGTTATGTCCCCAGGAGCTGGCAGAGGGCCTTGTACATAAAGGGCAAGGAGCAAATACTTCTTTAATGAGAAAAATAAATGCACAAGGAACACAGAGCTTAAATGACTTTCTAAGGCTGTACAGCTGGTGAGTAGAGAAAGCAGCAGATGAACAAAGTTCCTTGGGCTTTAGTTTTGCTTATTTTATTCTGATACACCATGGCGCTTCCCATAGCCACAAAGCAAATTGTGAGCCAGCTTGGCCTGGCACCTCTGTCCCCCAAGAAGCTTCTGCAGCGGCACCACTTGGTTCTAATGAGTGTGAGGTTCTGAGTCCCTCAAGTCCGAGGCAGCCTGTGGAGCTCAGTGGAGGGTCTGGAACAGAAATGCTGTCCTCTCACCAGGGCCTCCGGTCCTGGCTGATGACCAGAATTATATAGAACTTGCGTGATTATTAAGCCTGTCCCAAGGGCTCAAGAGAGATTTACTTCTGTAGGCCTGTTAGGGTTGACATATGGCAAATAAAATATAGGATGCTTATTAGATTTAAATTGTAGATAAGTGCCAAACATTTGATTAAATAGTGTATGTGTGTCTCAAATATTGCATGGGAAATGCTTAGAATAAACAATTGTTCATTGTTTGTCTGAACTTCAAATTTAACTGGGCATTGTGTATTTTATCTGTGTGCCTTCCTTGGGGCCTATCTCTGGACACTGTGGGGCTTCTTTTCTTTTAATTTAAAGTATTACAGATGTACAACTGTTTTTGGTTACGTGGACTGGTTTTGTGATGCTTGGGTCGGGGTTAAAAGTGTGCCCGTCACCCAGATAGCCTTCATTGTACTCCTTAGGTAGGTTTTGGCCACATTCCCTCTGCTTCCCTCTGCTTGATTTCCTTTGAGATTTACTACCCTCTCATTAGATATGTGCTTATCAGTTAGTTCCGATTTAGCAGCGAGTACCTATGGTCTGGGAGGAGGAGATGCTGGTAAGTGTTTGTTCATTGCCACTCGTGAAAAGCTAGCAAACCCACCCGCCTCCCTTTGCTCGTAGTGCTGGCGTGGGAGAACAGGAAGTTTGGAGGGTGCTGTTGTGTGCCGCCCCATACTGACTGAGGCTCTCCGTGTTGGCAGCTGATGGTTCTCAGCCAAATTCCTCTTTGGGAGTTGCCCTCTGTCTTGCCCAGGGTCACTGACTTCCTGTGGGCAGTGCCCCTCCAATACCTGCTTGCTGAGCAGGAGAGTAGAAAGGCCCCAGAAGCAGAAGTCCTCAGGCGCCGTCCAGCTGAAGATTCTCACGGGATCACCTCAGCAGCCACCTTGCAGTTCAACTTCTTCTTCTGCCCAATTTTGCTGCCCTCGCCCCTTATTGATGTGGTTCCCAAGAATAATTCCTAATAAACCTTCTGCATGAAGAAGACCTTTAGAAACTCTTTGGTGAGCCCAACCTATGATGTTTGGTACCAGAAATGGTCTTATAAAACACAATTCAAAATCGGATTCTAAAAATAATGCATCATAGGGGGCGGCGCCTATGGCTCAAAGGAGTAGAGTGCCGGCCCCATGTGCGGGAGGTAGTGGGTTCAAAGCCAGCCAGGCCCACAAAAACCCAAAACAAAACAACAAAGAACGCATCATCTGTTGGCCCGCTGGTGTTGGAGACCATGCCACTGGTGGTCGGTGGACACAGTCCTGGCATGAAATGGTAGCATGAGTGTTGAGATTTTCAGTGGCTGTGGATGGAGGTGGAGACCTGATGGGAGGAAGCTTACTGGCAGTGTGATATCTCAAGTGGTGGTTGCAGGAGTTTGGGGGCCAGGGAGAGTCATTAGGAGGATTGAAATCTTAAGACCATGGTGGAGGCCTTTGACACATTGGAGAAAAACAATGGAAGTCTGAGGGTTGTTAATTACCAGTGTCAGGCACAGTGTGAGAGCCAGAGGGTCTCCTTGGCAGCATACTCATTTCTTTCAGTCAAAATGCAGAAAAGCTGAGGAGCAGCAGAGCTCCAGAGCAAGTGCAGCTTTCGGCATTGGAAGGTCTGCTACGTTAGGATGAGGGGTTTGACTGGGGAGGAGTGGGATGCTGAGCCTCGGATGAGGGTATGTGTGGGCTTATTATTTCTCTTCAATAAATATGCAGAAGCGGAATTTCTGGGTCACGTGGTAGGTTTAAATTTAACATTTTGAGAAACTGCCAAATTGTTTTATGAAGTGGCTGTGCTGTTTTGCATTCCTGCTAATAATGTAGGAGGGCTCTAGTTGGTGTGTGTCCCACCAAAACTTGGTATTGTCAGTCTGTTAAATTTTAGCGGTTTCCCCTGCCTTGTGGTTTTGATTTGCATTTCCCTAATGACTAAGCACTGTTTCACAGGCTCACTTGCCATTTGCACATTTTCTCTTGTGAAATATCTCCTCAAATATTTTGCCCTTTTCTAAACTGGATAGTTTGTCTTCTTATTAAGTTGGAAGAGTTCTTTGGCAGATGTATAATTTGAGAATAATTTCTCGCAATCTGCTGTTAGCCTCTTTTCAATTTCTTAAAGATGCATTTGAAGAGCAGAAGGCTTTTATTTTGGTGAAGTCTAATTAAGCACTTTTTTTCTTTTAAGGTTGGTACTGTTTGTGTTCTAAGAGAAGTCTGCCTACTCCTAGGGCATGAAGATTTTTTCCAGTTCTTTCTTCAGCCCCCACTAATCATGCTTTGGCCCCTGCCAGACCACAGTGACTTCTCCCAAGTTCACTATCAACAAGGATCAATTCTTAGTTCTCTTATTAAGCTCCCCGACACACTTTCTTCTAACGGTTCTCGAGGTGACCTTATGCTCTTAGATTTCCTCCTCCTTCCTTATACTTTTCTGTCTTTGGTGGTGAGAGCTCCTTTTGTCCTTGCCTTCCTAATGTTTACAGTGCCCAAGCCTCAGGTCTTTTCTCTTTACTGTACTCACTGTCTTGACATCTCATTGGCCTCCAATGGAGGTTACCTTTATGCCTTCAGCCCAGAGCTGTCTTCTGAACTCCAGACTGGCATTTTGCTCCCCTTCCTCACATTTGACCAGGAGGACCTTGCAGACTCTTCAGTGCTTGTAGAATAGTCCTTTGACTCTTCCCTGCTTTGGCTTGCCTGTAGATTTTTCCATCTCAGGTAGAATGTCTCTGTTTCTTCCGTCCTCAGGCCACAAACCTTGGAGCCACCCTGACTCCTTTCTGTCCTGTCCCTTATCCACTCAGCCAGCAAGTCCTGTGAGCCAATCTTCAAAGTCTACCCCGATCCCCCTCTTCTCACCATCTCCACTGCCCTCCCCAGGCTTGCCCATGTCCACATCACCTCTCCCTGGGCCACTCCAGTGACCTCCTAATGGTTCCACTTCCACTCTGGTCCCTTTATAGCTCCTGTCAATACGGCAGCCAGGCCTGTCCTCAAAATGCTGGCCATAGGAGGTCACCTCACACATCAAAAGTCTGCAGTGGCTCCCCATGTAATTGGAGCGAAAACCACAGATCTCCTCAGAGCCAGCAAGACCCTTCTTGGTCTGATGGCCCGTCGTGTCTCTAACCTCATCTTTTCTTTGCTCAGCTTCACCCCAGCCACACTGATCTCCTTGCTCTTTTTCCAATGTGTGGGGCACACTTCTGCCCGGGGACATTTAAAAAAATCAAGAGGTAATTAACACACCATAAAATTCACCCTTTTAAAGGGTACATTTCAGGGGCTTTCAGTATGTTCACAAGGCCTACACACATCTCCTATCTAATCCTAGGACATTTTCATCATTTTCAAAAGAAAGCCCTGCCCTTGGCCTCTGGGCTTTCACATCAACTTTCCCTGCCTCAACTGTCCCCTGCTCCCTTCTTCAAGTTGTCACTTTACTAAGGGAAGTGCCTCGACCACCAGCTTAAAATCATAGTCTCCTCAGGCTCAGTTTTCTCTCTGTACTCATCATGTTTTAACATACTGGGATATACTTATATATTCTGTTATAATTTGTTGCATTCTCTGACAACAACATAGGGATGTTTGTGCTGTTCACTGGTAAACACCTAGCACACTGCCTGGCACACAGGGTATGCTTACTAAATATTTTTTGAAGGAATGAATGAGCCAATGAAATAATGTAAACCCTTTACCCATATACGTGTGACCTGGCACCCTGTGCCTCCCTCAAGGCCAGTCCTATGAACAGTCCAACCTGTTCTTTTATCATCAAGCCCCAAATGAGATTCCAAGAGGCAAGGCAGATACTTACTGAAGTTCTTGGGAAGAGATGGAGGAGAAAAAGCTTCTGACCAACATTAAACCATGACATCTCTTAAATAGTTCATCTTGTTTCCTTCATTCTTCTCCCTATGGCAGCTGACTCACTTTTCCTATTTTTCCTTTTTTCCTGAATCTCTTCTCTGTTGTGCTGGCTCTCTGTGCCCTCTGTGATACACTCTGTTCAACAAAGCGGGAGATTGCAAAGCTCACCCAGACACCGGCCTCCTAGCTGTCCCTTGACCAGGGTCCTGATGGACAACAGGGTGTGGTTACTTCAAATACTCAAATACTGTTGGGAATAGTTGACTGCACCCTCAAGGCATCTCTACCTGGATGTGCCAGGCAGCTGTTCCAGCTGTCCACCTAAATCCCCAGCTGCTAAGAAGGTGGGAAATTCTTTCTTGCTTTTCAAAGCACAGGAAAATATTAGAGAATTCTCTTCTGATCCTTGCTGTTTTAAAGAAAAAAATTAGGGTATTTCAAAAGGCAAGGATATGAGAAGCTTGAGAAACACTTGGAATTGCTAATGAGAGACCTGTAGTTTCGGGGGGGGGGTCTCTGCAGAAGGGAGCCCAAAGCCCTCCCAGTTTCTCATTCCTTCCATGGGATCATGTGCTCAGCCACAGAATGACCTGGTGGCTCTTTTTGCTGTGACTCTCAATTTCATTATTCTGATGGTTGCTTTGGGCTTCATAGTATACCTCTCTAGCTCTATTGTTTTTATTAATAAGAACAAAATCTTGGCTCGGCACCTGTAGCACAGGGGTTAGGGCATCAGCCACATATACTGAGGCTCCTGGGTTTGAACCCAGCCCGGGCCAGCTAAATAATGACAACTGAAACAAAAAATAGCCAGGTGCTGTGGCAGGCAACTGTAGTCCCAGCTACGTGGGAAGCTGAGGCAAGAGAATTGCTTAAGCCGGAGTTTGAGGTTGCTATGAGCTATGATATAACAGCACTCTACTGAGGGCACCATAGTGAGACTCTATCTAAAAAAAAAAAAATAACAAAACTTTTTATGTACTTGCTCTTGTAGGTATAATGTCTGGTACTCCTCCTTCTTTTGTGTAGATCCAGATTTCCTTGTGGTGTCAATTTTCTCCTGCCCAAAGGACTTCCCTTACCATTTCTTGTAGTGCAGGTCTACTGGTGATGAATTCTTTTAGATTCTTATTTCTGAAAAAGCCTTTACTTTTGAAGCATATTTTTGCTGAATATAGGAGTCTAGGTTGACATTTATGTCTTTAATCCAGGTGAAATTTTATGATGTTGATTAAAGTCCATTTTTGGAATTATAAGCCTGATATTAAATGTCCAGCTTTCCTGAACTTGATGGGACCCAACGTTAGCTATGTCTTTGTTTGGTTTCTCTTCTATGTAACACTAACCTCCTTTTTCTGATGCCTTTTTTTTCTTACAGCACTTTAAAGATGGCACTCTGCTGTCTTCTTTCTTGCATTGTTTCAGACAAAAAATCTGTCCTCCTTGTCTTTGTCTCTGTGTGCAAGGCATCTTTTTACTCTGGTTGCTTTTAAGATCATTTCCTTATCATTGGTTTTGAACAAGTTAATTATGATGTGCCTTATTGTAGTTTTCTTTGAGTTTCTCAAGCTTGGGGTTTGCTGACCTTCTTGGATCTCTGGGTTTATAGTTCTGATAGAATGTGGAGACTTTTAGCAATTATTTCTTCAGATTATTTTTTCTGGGATGTGAGGGTGATCTGGCCATCACCCCACTGATGGCCAGGGTTGATTTGGCTGATCTGGCTATCTAGGTGGTTGTCCCCTTCCTCCCTCATTGTTCCATGTGCGTCCCTCACAAGCTGTGTGCTCAGTCGAAGAGGATGACCTTCCCCAAGAGAGGAGGACTGTTCTTTGGTCAAGGGTATACAAGTACTTGAACTCTCCTGCTAGGACCTCCCAACAAACTCTCAAATATTTTGTTTGTTCCCCTATCTTCAGTTCATTTCATTATTTTATTTTTTGGTATTTTATTTTGGATAGTCTCTATATTTTTAAGATCACTAATCATTTCATCAGCAATGTGTAATCAGTTTCCTAATACATCCGGTATATTTTTCATTTCATCTTCTCACACATTGTGATTTTCACCTCTAGATATTTAATGTACCCTATTTTATACCTTCTGTGTAAATATTTTTTAAGATACAGGATTGCAGTTTTAATAGTGGTTTTAGTGTCACTGTTTTCATCTTTTAACATCTTTGTCAGTTCTGAGTCAGCGCTAAGTTTGACTTTTCTTCTCTTTATGGTTTCTGCTGCTTTGCCTTTGGTCATTTTTTGATTAGGTGCCAACACTGTGAATGTCATCCTGTGCTGCCTATTCTTATATTCCTGTAAATATTCTTAAGCTCTATGTGGGATATAGTTGAGCTACTTGGAAACAGTCTGCTCCTCTTGGGTCTTGCTTTTAGGATTTGTTAGGTGGGACCAGAACAATGTCTAATCTCAGACTCATTTTTTCCCCATCACTAAGGCAACACTGTGTGCTCTCGCCAATGTCCTTTCAATGAAAAGGTTTGTCAGTCTGTCTGCTGGGGACAGACACTATTCCTGGCACTGTGTGAGCATCAGATTCCTTTTCCTCTAATCTGTTTCCCAGAGTTGGGTTAGTGTCTTCACATTCATATCTTGCAAAGTCTGTTGCCGTGGTCCCCCTGGCTTTGTCTCTTTGGGGTAGGAGTCCTGGATTCCTCTGTTATCCCTCCCCTGCCCCATGGCTGGAGATGCCACCATAAGCTGGGACGATCAGAGGGCTTCCCATCTGGAAGGGATCACTGTCCTCCATTGCTGGTGGGATGGTGTTTTGAAGACTATTGTGTTATGTTTTATTATTTTTGTTGATTCAGACAAGAGAGTAAATCGATACCTTGTTACTTCCTCCTCTTCTCAGAAATAGAAGCCCCCTTATAATATGTGGGGGCTATAATAGTAATTCTTTCATGGGTATAAAATGCGCTAGTAATACTATTATAGCTTATTCTAAAGCCTGGTAGATAATAAATATTCAATTAATATTATTTCTCTTTCTGCTGCTTCTCTTCCTCCTATAGCTGTGGTTACTGTACTATATTACTACTGCCACTGTTATAATTACTGTAATAGAACTACAACAGGGATCTCAAAAAACCCCCCCCAAACCCTCAAAACCTTCCTGGCATATAATAGAACATGGCCAACCTCTTCCCAGAGGCTGTAACAAGGGTTTATCTGAAAAGTGGAGGGAGCATGAATCCTCTAATCCAAGCCCAGGTGACAGATCCAGGGGAAACCACTGCACCACATGGTTGTGATTCCTGCTTTGGTCTGGGATTTACTTCGTCTCAGAAAGTTATAAAGTGGTGTTAAAAATTCAGTTTCTTTGTTGTGTAATCTCTTCAACATGCCGTATGTCTTCCTTCTTTCCCCCATTATCTCAACATAATTTCTTAGAGTTGAGAGAAATGGGATAGGAAAGGGCTCACGGGATACCAGACTCTCTGCCTGATGGTAAAATGGCAATTTCACTGACTTTGTGAGCCTTAATTTAAGAAGATTCTATAAAATGGAGATAATAGTACCAATCTGGCAATGTTCTTATGAAAAGGAATTAAAAGCATATATAAAGTGTCTTGAATAGTATTTAGCATTGTCTGCGTTTCATAAATGTTATCTACTATTATCTTCACAACATGCCTACTTTGTAGCTAGTGTTATTGCTTCCCTTTTACTGGTAGATGAAATATTGTTCTTGTAGGACAAGTGATAGAGCCAGTGTCAGACCCACACTGGATGAGCAGCACATCTCCTGATGACATCCGCTCATCCATTCATTGGGACACATTGAGGCTCTCCCATACTCTAGGCTCAGGGGATACAGATTTCTACTCTCACAGAGCGCTGAGTATAGACAGGCAGGTAAATTTATAAGTGCAGTAAAATAGCCGGGTGCAGTGGCTCATGCCTGTAATCCTACCACTCTGGGAGGCTGAGGTAGGTGGACTGCCTGAGCTCAGGAGTTCAAGCCTAGCCTGAGCAAGAGTGAGATCCCATCTCTACTAAAAATAGAAAAACTTTCTGTACTTCTCTCTAATCTTGGTCTTTTATCTCCCAAATCCATAACTACGGGGGGTGTCTGGATAGCTGGTTACCATATTTTTCTCCCAGCCTCTAAACTGCAATTGGGATGACTTGCTGTTCTCTCATGCCTCCCTAATCGTGCCTGAAAGTCCTGCTCCCCGTTTGGGGAGGGACATACTAACTAAAACAGGAACTTTCCCCTTCTGGAGATCTAGACATGATCAAAACTCTTCCCTCTAATTTACCTTCCCTGACCCCAACTTGGGAAGACCCCTTTCCTGTTATCTTGTCTTCTTCTACTGTTAAAGTTATAGGAGTCGATTCCTGCATAC
>CAUYON010057692.1:0-28333 GCA_963573935.1 Arctocebus calabarensis
AAATATTTTCATCAAACTGGTTAACATAGCATTCATGGCATTTTCTTAGTTATTGTGTTCAGACATTTGTATTCTGCATTCAGTAAGTTTCACCTGTACCTTTCTAAGATGTTTTGAAGCTACTGATGACCCTTTGCATCATTTACGGATATATGAAAGAAGTCCTTCACACAGTAGGCAGTCTCCAACTGCTTGCTTTCACCTTCATTAATTGTATATCAAATTGCAGTTTGAATTTTTTACAAACGATTAGGAACTTTATTTTGATATGGATATGTCTTTTATATGAAGTACTAATAGAAAAATATAATCGAATTTCAATAAATTCATTTATGATGATGCTTTTAGATATCTAAAATAAAGCTTTCTACTCGTATTTTTCTGTTGCACACTCTCTTCTACGGGTTTCAAACTGAAAGTAAGACCAGTGAGGATTTGGTCACCTCCTTCTCCTGCTGTTCCCTGAAAGAGACAGACACTTATGGGACTTTCTTGTACAGCAAAAGTACAGCAGGGAGGCAGATAATGGCAGATCATGAGGGGAAAAACACAGTTCATTGCACAAATTGAGTTTATCTACCACAGAAAGACTGTACGAACCGCAAGGGGATTTAAACCAAATGTCCAAAGGAGTCTCCAAATGTCGAACCTGATACTTAAACCATGAGCCATTCTCTTGTGTTTGTCCAATGTGATTCTTACACTGACCCCTGGATATTAGAAGGACCCTATGCCCTTGCGGAAGCCTTTCCACAAGCTTTCATTATTAAATGAGTTTGTTTAGCTCCGACTTCAATTGTGATAGTAAATAGTATTTCCCACCTTAAAAAGTGAGGATGAACTCTGGGTGGGAAGTCAGCTCACTAATTTCTCCAGCGATTTTCTCGCGGGAGAAGAGTGTGTGAATATTATAAGAACCTACAGAGGTGTTGGGCATAAGGTTTTAAAACTTTCTTGCTCATCAATTTCAAGAGTACATTTCTTTTCACTGGCATCCTTTGATTTAAACAAATTCTCTGGCGTCTGTTTCATAAAATTGTTCATGTGTTTTCTCTTTAAACATTATTTCTTCCAGGAGAAATCCTCAAACACATGAAAAATTTGTATTCGATTCAGGCTCCGAGCTTTGTGCGGAACACCACTTTAGAAACCACTCGGAAGCTTCAGCCCCTGAACACGCGGCGGGCCGCTCGCTTGACTAGATTGACTGCGGGGCGCGCGGTGCACCTGTGCTCTGCGGTCTGCGCTGATTGCCTTTTAGCCTCTGAGTGCAATTCAAGGTGATCATTTTAATCTCTAAGCCCTGCATGGCTTGGGGCTCAGATAAATTGCCTCTTTCCCCGGGCACAGCAATTAACAGCAGCCAGAGTGCAGCCACTCTCAGTTCTCTGTTCTTAAACTGAGGAAGTGAAGGCGGGGAGTGTGTGGACAAGGGCACCCCGACCGCGCAGGACCCACAGCGTTGGCACTTCCTATCACTTTTCAGTGAACAAGTACACACACAACTATATGCACATATAAATGAATTTCGCCGTCTAAATTTCTCACTGGAAGTCTAATCGTTCTGGTAATCAATTTTTAGATTATTTTCCACACTTCACATGTAATTTCACTTTTTAAATACCGTTGACCTCTTGCTTTGAGAATATATGCTTAACTCTTCAGTGGATGGGTGACACTTTTTAAAGTAAAAGCCCTCGAATTACTTAAATTCTAAGAAACACAACTCATGACTGGATCCGTGGAAAGGTCACGTATTCCTTCAATAATAACGGCGAAGAAGCACATGAATTCAAAAACATTTATCAAAGTCTCACTATGTGTCAAGTACTTTTATAAGCACTAGGGCTGCAAACATAAAGACACTTATACCATAGAGAAAAACTACAGTCCAGGAATAACTGGTGAGTAAAGTTGATGCTTGCTACTTTCCTTGAATGCAAAATTAGAAAATGGCCTTTTGTGATCTTGTCTGTGATACACGCTTTAACCCATACAATTTCAAAGATGGGTATTAACATTGTTAAGATTACAAATGAATTAGTGATATTGGTTCAAAACCGTCCAATTCTCATTACCTTCACAAAGAGCAATGCATTAGAAGACTATGACTTACTCACATAACCAGAGTTAGGGCAAAAGTTGCCCCTAAAGTCACCATAGTGTAAGGGGAAAAATGAGAAGATGCAGCTAAATGTATCGGTATTTACAAAATATTCATTACAAAACTTTACAAAGAGGTGGCAAACATTTAGAGAATGTATTGTAAATATTTTGCAAACATCAAAACGTTTATGATTTATTATGGTCTCTGTGCAATCAACCCTCACTACGGAATGCAGAAACAAGATAGACTAGTTCATTTAAAATTGCAGATGGAAGCTTTCTCCAATGGGCTTCACAGTTGCCCACTAAAGTCAGGGCAACCAGCTCTACTTGTGCCCCAAATGCAAGCTGGATTATGGCCTCCCCTTTAGAATAAATTTTGTCTATACTTTAGGATGAGAGAGATTTTATGACCTGATATTCTGACCTAGCTAAGGTGGCCTCCATCGTTACGTACTGTTTTATATACAAGCTATCAGAGACAGAATATTTTGCTTTAGCCCACATCTTTCAATAAATAGAGATTTGACAGTTATTACTGAATCTCCATCACTCTATCAGCCTTCTCAGACCACCTCTATTATTTGACTAATTTATCTTTACTAATTGATTATCTTGATTTTGCTTGAAACAACAGTGTGGAGCTCAGCTCTGCTTTGACTTTGGTTGACACTACTTACCACCTGTGCCCTCTATCACCACCTTTAACACAACCCTTAAGATTATAAATACTAAAATAAAATCCAAAATGTGAAACAGCATCTGGTTATATTTTTTGGATAAAACATGCGGTAGTGTAAGGTAGTAAAATTCATCTTTTTTTAAATGCAAATAAAACTATGGATAATATCTAAATTGATATACTTAAATGAAAGTATAAGCACACTATTTTGAATTATTTCAATAACAACTAAAAAGCCCTAGAAATAGTTAGACATATATTTTTTTCCAGGGAAAAAACTGAGTATATGAAAGAGAAATATTTATTTTTCAGAACACTGTTATAATCTCTACATCTATAATAGTAATAAAAGTAATAAAAGATAACCCTTTGAAAAAGAAGAAAGTAATCTTTATTGTGCCATGAAACAAAATGTCTAAAATGAGTTATATCTTAGTGAACATAAAGTTAAAGAATAAACATTTAAAAAATGAAAGTCTATATCATTTCACAGAAAAAAATATTGTTTATTGAGGGCTATGTCAGTAGTGCCCAACCATTTTGGTACCAGGGGCTGGTTTCATGGAAGAACAGTTTTCTTCGGACTGGGGAGGGGTGTTGGGAAGGTTTTTATATGGCTCTATAAACAATTGACTTATTATGGTCTCTGTGCAATCAACCCTCTCTGCTCATGATCATCTATATTTGCAACCGCTCCCCAGTGCTAGCATCACCGCCTCATCTCCACCTTAGATCATCGGGCAATAGATTCTCATATGTGCAGTTTACAGTGGGGTTTGTGCTCACCTGAGAATCTATGCCACAGCAATCTGATGGGAGGCAGAGCTCAGGTGGTGACACAAGTGATGAGGAGCCGCTGTAAATATATAGGAAGCTTTTCTCACTCATCCACTGCTTACCTCCTGCTGGACACCTGGTTTCTAACAGGCCATGGCTGACCAGTGCAGACCTAGAGCCCAGATTTAGGGACCACAGTTATGTGGAAGTTTATTTAGTGTTCAACATAAAGCAGTGAACAAGAAGTGTCTTTCCCTTCTAGGCACTGAAGTCTGGAAGAGTGTACAGATAAGTAAAGAAGTATAAAAAGGCTACCTTAGGGAAAAAAGAGTTCCATGCCCTGAAAATGCTTATGAGGATGATCAACCCATATTCAAAAAGGCAGGAACCCTTCCCAGGGATCCCTTTAAGCTGATCATTGTAGAAAGACAGATGATACTCTAAATTATACTTTTATATATTTTTATCCTCACCTCAGTACACTGTCCCTGATGTCTAATTTTTCAATGATGAGAAAAATATCCCCTTCACAAAACAAACTCACATAGAAATAAACATATTCAAAAATTTTCCACTCTTACAATGTAGTCTAATCAGATTTCCCACCTGATAGTGTCAGACTAAGATCCCTTGTAGCTCTAGCTAGTGAAAAGGTCATGGTACTATATCCATATCCCATTATGTAATTTCCAATAAAAGCAATACTATTGACCATGAGGATGCTGTGCAGCAAAGGGTGACAAAAAAATCTCATCAACATACAACATTCAATATTTACTTAGGTGGTGATCCTGACAGCTGGATGTCATCTGATCTAAGCCTGGTGCAGCTGCATGGCTCTACTAATTTCAGCTGGTATTGCTCAAGTGCTCAGATGATCTAGGCTGGCTCCCTGTGGACAGTTTGGCTGGACGCCACATGTTCCTCATGCTCCTCCTGGGACCAGCTGGCTAGTCCAGGCCTATTCTTTTTAAGTTGATGTCAGGGACCTAAGCAGGAGCCAGGAAACGAGCAAATGGCTCTTAGGGCCTGGCTGGGAGTTGGCCCACCATCAGTTCTGTCTAATTCTATTGACCAGAACAAGTCTGCCAGCCGAACCTGAAGCCAAGAAGTGGGAAATCACACTCTACCCCTTCAGTGAGGAATCTGAAAAGCCTCAAAACCAAGAGGTCATGAAAGCGAAGAACTAGGCAGCTGATGCAGGTGCACAGACACTAAAGCAGACGCAGTAGTAAGAACGAATATCCTGTAAACATTTTCCACTATACTCGCACCATGCTTTGTTTTTGAACTAACAAACAAAAATACTATTAAAAGTCTTTGTTTTCCTGGCGGTCCTAAGAATATACTAACTTTGCCTCCTGGATTAACCTACCTTGCTGCCCTTAGAAGATTTTATTTTCAAATGGTTTTATATAGATAAACCAATAATCATAAAATGACTTGATTGCCACACAGACCACAAAAAGGCAGTGCCTGGGTTATGAACAAGATAGGTTCTATAGGTTTGTTCTTAAGTTGAATTTGTATGTAAGTTGGAACAGGTACATTTACCTATAACTTCTAATAGGCCTCCGTTCATAAGTGCAAGTTGTGTTGCTGATCTCTGGTTTCTGGAGCAAATAATTTAGCTTCTCTTAAGCTTTCTCGAAAATCAAGATATCGATAAGGTCTATCTTACGAGGTTTTGTGAGAATTACATTAATCCATAAAAGGGTTGTGAGAGGGCTTCGAACATACTAAGTGTTCATTAAATGTTAGTTCTTCTTCATATTATTATTATCATTCTAATTGTTATCTAATATTGTTATTGAGGTAAACTTAAAATATTATATGATGAACATATAATCAATAAGAATAACTAGCCACCTCTTGGGTTATAGATCTTTAATAAATCTCATGCATAGTCTTAAATTTCCTTTATGGTAGTTATTAAAACATGTGAAATTATTTATTGTTTTATTCTCCAAAAGAAATTATTCAGCATCAATTACATATAGAGCCCATGCCAGGGACTGAACTACTTAATTAATTAAAGAAAATTAACATAAAGCAAACTTGGGTTGATTCCAGATCTTTGCAATTGTGATTTGTGCTGCTACAAATATTTGAGTGCAAATGTCCTTATGCTAAAATGTCTTTTTTCTTTTGGGTAGATACCTAGTATGAGAATTGCAGGATCAAATGGTAGGTCTCCTTTTAGTTCTTTAAGAAATCCCTATACTTCTTTCTCTAGAGGCTGAACTATATCACAGTCCCACCAACAGTGGATGAGTGTTTCTTCTCTCCACACCTGTACCAGCATCTGCTTCTTTGGGAGTTTGTAATGTGGGCCATTCTCACTGGGGTTAAGAAAATAAGTATGACATGCACTCAGTACCAATTCAAAACCAGTGGATTAACAATTACATATTCATGTGAGAGAAAAACCAAATTAAATTCAAATATAGAGTAAGAGGAAGGGGTTAGATAAATTCCCACACAACAGGTATATTGCAGACACATATGGCACACTTCCTGGTGAAAGATACAACTATAATGAGGACTTTAACTTTACAAAAAATTTACATAACCTTATTGTATATACCCTCATATTAACCTTAAAATTTTTTTAAAAAGGAAAAAACAACTTTTTTTCCTACTTATTAATGAGAGAACCAGTAAGATGATAAGCTTATTCAAGAAACGTTTAAAGAAATGAGTATTTATAAGTAGTGAAAAAAATACTACTATTTGCAATGTGATATTCCTGGAACAGAAAAAGGACATTAAGGATCTGAATAAAAAACATAGGCTTTAGTTAATAATATTGAATCAATGTTTATTAATTGTGATAAATTAATTTATTAATTGTGATAAATTGTTATAATGTGTACAATATAAGATATTATAATAGATACTAATATAAGATATTCATAATAGAATGAAGTGGGTGTGAGAAAAATAGGAACTCCCTGTACTATCTTGACAATAATTCTGTAAGTCTAAAACTGTTCTAAAATTAAAAAAATTGTAAAGTTAATATATAGTACTCAGAACATACTTATGAACTTGATGCAGATAAAATAGGTAAGCGTCAACTAACAAAACAGACATGCGGTTAATTCTAAATTGTATTTTACTTATTAAGTTCTCTAGAATTTAAGGAACAGGCTCAATAGTCAGAGACGGGACTAGAGCATCCGTTCTCAACCTGTGGTTCATGACCCACAGGAATTGTATTAAAGGTCTGTGGCATTAGGAAGGATGAGAACCACTGGACTAGAGGGCGATAGAGCAGGACTACAAATCTGACTTGGGATAAGCAGTGTTGAGTGTAAAGGACATTCCAAAAGTAGGAAATAGTAGGCTTGAGCTCAAAGGCAGAGAGGGGACCACTATTTAGGTTGCAATGGTAGATTAATTGAGAAGGACAAGTTAGGGCCAGACTCAGAAAAAAAGTTGACAGTCAAGAATTTGAATATCATGATTACCCCAAAAGTTAATCGTAAGTCAAGTTACTTTGAATTTTAAAAATATTTGATTGCTAGTTTTTATAAACCTATGAACATACATATAAAAACTAAAGTAATGAGGGTGCAATAACTTACTCAAGCTCATGTAACACTATGAAACTATAGAAACTTAGAACATTAATAGAACATAAAGGCATTAATTTTCATTTGAAATCTGCCACTGTAACTGCATTTTCGTTTGGATGACACTTGAAGTCTTTCTGACTTCAGAATAACCACAGAAATGACCATATTTGGCACTTAATTTTCATGATTGTATCGTGCATCATTGTTAGAAGTTTTGATTCAAACAATAAGAGAAAAGGAAGTGGCATAGTTCATTGAGATCACATAGGAAGACAAACACAGAATCGCCACTTTAAAAAGCCTGAGCTGGTGGCAGCCAAGAAAATAAACCAGAATAAATAGAAATAGCTTGAGAATATAAAACAGAAGACTTGATAAGATTAAATAAAGGCACTGCTAGAGGGATGTTTACCAAGTATGATTTATAAGTATGAAATTTAAGAGCTAGCATCTATAAAATTATTTCTAAAATTATGCACTATTTTAATTACTAATCAATTAATCCTATAATAAATACTTCTTGCTTGGGTATTAAACGCCTAGGGATTTGATGTACAATTTGTTTAATTGTGTTCAGACTTCAAGAAAAATGAAGTCTGAATATGGATTTGTGGATAAAGTAAATAAAAGCAATTGAAACGTTAAATTATTAGTATGAATATTAAATGCTATAGTGACTCCGTGAAGGGAGAAAGCTGTGTGATCTGTTAAAAAGTCTCGGAAGAGAACAGAAATTG
Source organism: Arctocebus calabarensis (assembly GCA_963573935.1). NCBI lineage: Eukaryota > Metazoa > Chordata > Mammalia > Primates > Lorisidae > Arctocebus > Arctocebus calabarensis. The sequence goes on from CAUYON010057692.1 coordinate 7,884, forward strand.
ACACATACCTTAAAAAATGTAATTTACAAATATGTATAAAAGAAAGCAAAGGGATTAACATTGGGAGAGGAAATTAAACAACAAAAATGTAGGAATGATCAAGGTGTGTTCCCCTGTCACAAGAAACCTATGTCGATGCAGGAAGCATAAACATACTGAACGAGTTCACAGGAGTCAGATAATGGAGACACTGGAAACCAGCAAAAAGACTTTGAGCTTAATATTGAAGACCACAAAGAGCAATAGCAGCATAAAGAGGACAATGTTAAGGTCAGAAGTCTGACAGTGGTGGACAGACTAATTTGAAGGCGAGAACTGGATGGCAGGAAGAGAAATAAGAGGATTTTTGTATAAGCTGGAAAAGAGAACATCAAGACCACAGAAGAGGAAGAGAAATGGATATTTCAAAAGAAAAAATAGAAAAAATTAATAAAGCCCAAAAGAAAAAAAAATCACACCAACATGAAGAAAACTCAGATGATTGGAAGGTGGAGCAAACCTGGGGAAGAAAATGTGAAGTTCAATGAGAATAAGGAGGTCTTGAAGTGGACATGAGTAACCAGTGGTGGAATTAAAGATTCCAGAGCCAACTGAAGAAGACTAAATATCCAACACCACAAAACCAGCTGTATTTATGTTTATTTGGTTATTTTGATATTTAGTTTTAGATGATAAAAACCTAATCATCAAGACACATTAAGTACTTAGTACACCTTTGAATTTAAAATAAACATTCCCTATTACTACATTATTTGGAGATAGTCACCCAAGATAGTACAAAGAAAGAAAAACTTTCTCAAAAGTCAAATTCAAACAAAACCGATTATTTTTCTGTTAGATATTATAAAAGCTAATATTTGTATTGTTGTAGTTCTGAATACTCTATGATATTAACTTGTTTAGTCCTCACAATACCCCTGAGACATACATATTATCTCTGTTTCTGTAAATAAGGAAACAGGCACAAATAACTTAAGTGACTTGTTCAAAGTCAACCTGTAATTGAATAGCAGAACTAGGATTCAAAGCCAAATAGTCTAGTACCATTTTATTGTCTTAGTGTCTTCACTATATGTTTTCTGGATAAATGATTGCTAACTATGAAATTTTATGTCATTGCCTATCACAAATAACACTATCTTAGCTGTATCAAGGCATAAAAACATTGATCATAAAGGTTTCAATAAAACAGGATTTTGATTATTATAAAAACCTTCAGAATAATTATTTTATTATTTTTATTCCACTTATATACAGCCATATATCCAATGATTAATTTAGCCCCAGATATAAAAATTGGCACTCCCAAACGAACCTCAAATATCATTTTGCAATGAAATGCTGTTCTAAATTAATTTTTTCAAATAAACTAGGGATGTATATTTATTATTTCAGGTTATAAATGTAAATAAAATAAGTACATCAAATTCCATCTAATTTGACAGCAAAATAAAAACCTGTAGTGATATATTAAATAAAGATCATCTACTAACGTTTATATTTCCAGATTGGTTCTGAGAAAGTTTTAGCTCGTTTTCTAAAATAGTTTTAAAAATTACCATCATGCCTACATTCTGTTCCATTTATTTCTGCTATTAGCACAATTCATTGAAGAAGTAAAAAGTCTAAGAAGATCATTTCAACCCATTGTTTGATAAGTTCCTTAATCATGGAGACCTGTTTTGTTTCAGAACAACTCCAGTGTACTGTTTGCAATTATGGGGGCATCTCAGTGGAATTACAAGCACCAAGTGAGAGAAGGCTCTGTGATCTGGTTGTGATTGAGAAAGATAGAATGCTTCAGTGAAAATTCAGTACCCTTAGAAACTAAAAATATTCTATATTTTGAACAGGGAAAATTTAGAGAGGAATTGCTTAATCTTGAATAACGTTCTCTTTCTGAAAAGTACAGATTTCAAGCATTTTCATAAATACGAGTTTGTTAACATCAAATAATTCCTACAATCACCATTCCAATGAGTTAAATGTAAATGAATCAGGGCATGTTGATTAAATTTCCTTTGAAATGCTCAAAGATTTAAATAACTAGGGGATGTGTGATCAGTCCAAATCATTTGGGGTTTTATCGACCCAAAAGCATTCAAAAGAATGGGATTCTTAGGCCACTGGAATGCAATTGCTGGTACAGTGAAGATATTTGATGTGAAGCCTCAAGAAAATATTTCTATACTTTTTTAATATCATTATTTGGGGATCAGTTAATAATAGATGTAGACAAAGTAAGGCAATTTTTTTTTTTTTTACAAAATCTCATATGATTTGGTTATCAACATTACTAATTTTCTTGTGCATGCATTGTTAAACTCTGCTCCTAAATTAGAATGAACTTACTTTTCTAGAATTTGGTTACAGTCAAGGGTGATGAGGTCCACGGGGAAGTGTGCAGGTGGAGAACCCAGGAAATTATACCCTTGAGAAGCTCTGGGGTTTTAATCATCGAGATCTGACCCATACTGACTGATGAAAACATTCTGCTCCTAACTAGTGACTTGCAGATGGTGGACTCATTTGAACTTCTTTCTTCCTTAAGTTATCCTTATAAACGTACATGAATGTGTACATATGAATATAGTAATTAGTCTGCACAAAAATCTTACTTTTGTTATCCACGACAACTAAGGTGTGAGGTATGATTCTCCATGCAAAATATTATCCTGAAATAGCTTCATTAGGCAGACTAAATCAAAAGCTTGTCCCCTCTCACCTTCCACCTTCCATGATATACAACATCATTTGTATACAAACATATACTTTTCCCAATACTTGTGGAAGCTGTTCCTTATTATTAACTTGGTAACTGAAACAACTAGCTCGTTCTCACACATAACACATATGTGTGTTATATATAATCTTTTCAGTATAAATCTTTTTACATAGTATATGGCTGAAAAGGATGCTATCAGGCAAAAAATAAGACAAGTAATTATGAGTCATAAATGGTATTTCATCTGTTATCTTATTATGATTTGTAAGGTGCTTTGTGTGTACAACTGATGATAGAGGAGACACAGACCTGGCAAGCTGAGAAAAGTCAGAGATATCTTTCTCATATTCCCCCACACTAAGTAATCTGTGTTTACATAATTCATTTTCATTTGAGAACGGCAATGACCCCCATCTTCCCTTTTTTCTCCCATTGGTTTAAAAAATTCTTAAACTAACAAGAAAATATAGCCTGGTTGAAATTAAAACTGTAGTTTACTAACAATTAGACCACTATTGTAATGCTTAAATATAAATTATGCTCATAAAATTTTTATTTCTGCTTCATTACAAAATAATATGCTTTATATTAATCAATGTGTTGTTTGGTTTGTCCTCTAGAATAAAGAATTAATCTCTCTGTGGAAGAAAATATTTGACTGTAGTTTCTAAATCTTGTTTATATTCAGTCATTTGTGAAAAACCTTAACTAATTTATCTTAAAAACAGTTAAGAGGAAAGTTCTTTTTAACTATGCATGGTTTTCAAGAAAGATTTGGAATTATTTAATCTTGTGAGGATAGTGTCAGTAGATCTGACTCGTTGTATAAGCTGTGACATTAATATTTTGCTTTAAAATTTCCTTAAAATTTATGGTCTAGGCTGGGCCCAGAGGCTCATACCTGTAATCCTACTGTTCTGGGAGACCATGGTGGAAGGGTCCCTCGAGCTCAGGAGTTCAAGACCATGCTCAGGCTATATCATGAAGCAAAAATATGAATTTTACTTACTAATAATAATAGACATTTAACAACATAGACATTTAACCACAGAAATAACTATCTGATGATGTGTTTTAAAATGATAAATACATCAGATTTATGAATGGATGAAATCATTTTAACTACCTCATTTCAATATTTTTAATATTTCATATCAAACTGTGAAATTCTTAGTGATTGATTTTGTCATGCATTTATTGTTGTTAATACTGTCCATACTCTTTAGTTCCTTGAGAAAGTAGAGTTACACTCTCTTAGGAAGTGCAGCTCATGCTGGAATATGTCAGATATGAAATGTATCCCACTTATCTTTCCCCTTCATTTTCTTTTTTATTTCTGAATACTTACTGATTTGAAGTCTACAACATTTATTTCCTTACTTTTCACTCCAGTAAATTATACTTTCCAGATTTAATACAGCAGAGTAGAGATGGAAAGGGGTTGTCCGAACACGACAGCCTGTTCTATTTTTTTCTTCTTGAATTATTAAAGTATTATTTTATCTTATATTTTCTTTAGTTTCTAATTTTGAATAATGTCCTGGGATTGTTACTGGTCCATGTTGACCTGACACACACAATGTTTCTCTATTTTCCATTTCTACTCTCACAGTACTAGTTAATCTAGCACATCCAGGAGCTGGTGATTAACCAGTTAAATGATCTTAAACATCTTTTGGGTGGTTTTAAATTGTCACCAAGAAACACTGCATATATCAGATTCTGGTGAATGTTTAGAAGACACCCTACTAATCTGAAATAAAATATCATGTTCAGATTACTGTTACAGTAAATGTGTTCATTATTTTCTTGACTTTTTTCAGTTTCTCTTTCCTTTAGTACAACTCCCAATTTTATAAAATAACTGCAACTTATTTTTTCATGCTTTTGCTATTTAACTACGTAAATAGTCTTTGCAAATTTCTCAACATCAAAACCTTTTGTTTTGTGGGGGGGAAATCTCTGCAATATTTCTTTGCATTTTCAGTAAAGAGGGTCAGCTTTGTCTTGTTCAGGTGAAGAAGTAAATGCAGTCCTTTCAAACTCATGCAGTTTTTGAACATTAAATATTCTGAGCATTGGCCAAAACCAAAGAGACCATTATATGGTTAAGAAAATGGATTATATAACCAAAAATGTTTTAAAAGCAGAATAGACTTTGAAATTGTGATACTTTTATAATAGTAGTTAGCTTAGAGCCCCGAGCGTAAAATAGCTCAGTTATAACCAGATATCTATGGTATAGATGGAAGAGCCACAGAATCACAGAATTCAGTGAGGTTATCTGGGACTCTAATGATATTGAATTATCCTCACTTCTCAAACAATCTGGATTACTTTAACTTCTTGAGCTGGATCTTTCTGTGTCAAAGCAGACAACTAGGACGGCCAATAATCAGGCAACCGTGGCCAATTTCTTTGTTTAGAAGAGCCCCATCTGGTTATAAAAACTTGCTTAGTTTTTGGAGATAGACCCGAACCATAGGTCCAATCTCTATGAGTTAGGTGGCATGAGTATATCGTCAGTTACGTGGTCTCTGCAAGCTGCAACTGATTAATATTGTGGTTTGTTTACTTTTCAAGGACTTTGTAACAGCAGCATGTTCCCCTACTCCCACCACCACATGGTTGACTGCTAATTTGATCGTGGGAAATGCAGCACACAACCTGTCGGGGGTGTGAGTCACCAAGATCAGACTATGTGTTTCTCCTCCCCAGTTTGGTCTGAGCTGCTTGCATGGTGGGTTGACTCTCAGTTGGCTTTGCAGGCTTTTAATGAGGAGCAAACATTGTTTTGGAGTGACACAGCTGAGAAGCAGAGGACTGGTGGAAGATGTTGTTTTTGGCAGACATGGAGGCATGATCAGGCACAACAGCTGGTAAGAGGGCACTTACTGTGAAAAAAAAATGTCTACTAACTGGAAAACTCATAATTGAGTTGGTAAAGCTTCAGTCGACAGCTCTGATTTGAAACTCATATGTCTTGAAAAATTATTTAACCTAAGAATCTAAAAGATTTTTGTGAATAACACTAGAACGTCAGTATCTCTCTAGCATCTCTATCGAGTTTTTGATTTGTTTCTCATGTTATCAAAACTGTTTATTTATGAGTACATTTCTTTTTTTTTATTCCATAATTGAGTATTTGTTAAGGACTTGCTATTTGCTTTACAAATGATGAAAAATTTAATTAACCACATTCCCTGTCCTTCAGCTTTTACAATCCTTGGATATGGACCGATGGAGAAAACAGCTGTAAGTAACTATGCAAATGAGATGTACAGAAAGAGTATTATGAGAGCTGAGATGAAGGAGACAATTGGTTTTCCATATATATACAAAGCTTTGGAAAATCTTTAAGACTGAGACAATATCTGAGTTTAGTCTTGAAAGATGAGTGGAATTTAGAGCTCAAACATAGGAAAAATATACTTTATTTGGAAGAAACAACCTGAACAAAGGCAAAGATAGTACATCAAAGGTAGACAATTCTTTACTTTTACTAGAATGTATAAGGTGAATATTGGGGAGATAAGATTCAGGAGGTGGGTTGAATATAATCCTGTTGGGCTTTAAAAGGTAGGTGGAAAAAAGTTAAGCTTTACTTTAGGTAATTAGAAGTTTTAAAACAATGGGATTTAGTCACCTCAATCCTGCGGAAAACTATAGGTTATCCATTAATTGTTTATTAATATTGTTTATTTTTGAATATTATTTAATATATTTTGATTTTGCCTTTAAATGACTGGATGAAAATCAATCACCACTAATAAGGAATTTCGGAAAATAAGGGCAGAAATGGTAATTTATGTTTTTCTTATGTTTATACATAGTTATTGTTAAGCAAAGTAATACCACAAGGAAAATATGAGGAGGTTGACAACTAATAAGGTAATAAGAACATGTTTCCCTATTGAATATAGGATTATTATTCTTTTGTTTCTAAAATGTAGTGTACTTCTTTCAAAACTATATATATTAAGCAGACAAAAATATCAATCAGAATATAGCTTTAGTCAAAGAAAACAAGTTAGTTCTAAGTAAGTCACATAAAAATATTCATTCAATAACTACAAAATGCTTATTATTTTCAAACACATATTGTATTAATTCTTTTTTTTGAGATGGAGTCTCATTATGTTGCTGCAGGTGCCATGGCATCAGATAAGCCCACAGGCCCTCAAACTTATGAGTTCAAGTGATCCTCCTGCCTCAGCCTCCCAAGCAGCTGGGACTACTACCATGCCTGGCTGCTTTATCCTTGTTTAGTAAATATAAAGGCTTGCTCTAGTTCTGGTTTGTCTCCATCTCCTGGGCTCAAGGAATCCTCCTGCCTGGGCCTCCCAGATTGGTAGGTTTACAAGAGTGAGCCATGACGCCTGGCCTATACCACACTTTGAACATATATACACTGTAATGTAAAACTGAATATGAAAGAAAAATTATAGTGGAAGTAAAAAAATGTTAAGAATGAAATAATGAAAACTCCACATGTCAAAACGTAGGTGGTGTTTAGTTTTTGGAAGAAAAAAATTTAAATGGTTTAAATCCTTATATTAGGAAGAAAATGTTGCCAAGTAACCATCTTAATAAATTAGGAACAGAAAAATAATGAAATAATTAGCCAAAATAAATTATGAGGAAATTAATTATAAAGAAAAAAACAAATGTCAAAGACATTACTGAAAGCAAAAATATATAAAGAGGATTTTGAAAAGCAAATACACATACTTGAAAAAATGATAAAATTGACAAACCAATGGTGAGATTAATCAAGATATGAAGAGTGAAGTCATAAATAATTGATTTTAGGCAGTAATCACAACTTCAAATAGAGTAAGAACTCACATAGCTTATATAGTAAGGGGCCGAGATTCCATGACCAGATAGGGCAGGTTTACATTTAAGCCCCACAAGTTATTAATGGTGTCTTCTTGGCCAAGTTAATTAATCTTCCTGTACTTCAGTTTTACTAGGTATACAACAGGGAAAATAATGAGACCTATACAATAAATAGCATCAGGATTAGACAAGTAATATATGATATGTAGTGAAACTTCATGGCATATGGGAAATGCTATTTAAGTGTTTTTCTATTATTTACCTATATTATTATATATGAATTTTATTGATGTTATTTTAATAGCTTTGTATAAATAAAATGGACAAATTTCCTATGTTGCATCAAAGCTCACTTAAGAAGAATTAGAAAGCAGGTGCAGTGGCAAATACCTGTCATTCCAGTACTTTGGGAGACTTAGATGAAAGAATTGCTTGAGGCTGGGAGTTCAAAAGCAGCCATATAAGCAGGAGGTGAAGGCTAAGACAGAGTTGTAGACCAAGAGCTAATCTATAAAGCCTGGGAGAGTATGTTTCTTTCTGTTCTTTTGGACTTGTGACATTTAAGGAAATTAAATGAAATTCTGTGTATATTCTTTGCCATTTTCTCCCTCACTCTACTTATGCTTGTACAATTCAAATCGTATGTAGCTATAGTGTCGGATCCTCTATGACCCTGGTCTCAATCGCAGCAGAAAGGAACCAGGTGAGACGCGGATCAGAAGTACAAGCTTGTAGGAGACGGGCTAACCTTGATTGCAGGGTAGCTCTGAGCAACCTCTGCAGTAGCCTTTTATTGAGACAGCACAAGACAGGTGAGGGGAGTATTAGATAATGACTACGTGCCCAAGACTCGCCATGAGCTGGGTTCTCTCTTCTCAAGGAGCACCTGCAGAAGAATTGTCCGAGGGCCCGCCTCCCAGCTGCAAATCATCTTGCTCAGAGGTCATGTGGCTCTTGGCGTCCTCTACACTATAGCTTATTTTTATTTCTACACCATAATCCATTATATGATTTTTATCATTTGTTGTGCTATTGGTGAGCATTTGAGTTGCAAAAATAAATCAAGTTGTGGAAAAAAAAAAAAGCAGCCTGGGCAACACACAACACAGGAAGATCTTGACTCTAAAAAAATTAAAGACAAGAAAAACAGCAGAGCATGGGAGCATTAGGCAGTTAGCTAGATTTGAGCAGGGCGGATGATGAATGTGATTAGGCTATTTTGCACTGGTTTGGGTCAGGCTGACCTCGGCTATTATGGGAATGAGGCTGATTAAAATCTTGCAGGTGGGTTGTTCTCAAAACCTTGCAGGTGTGTTGTTTTGAGAACAGAGTTAATTAAGTCCCTGGAAGACTTCCAAGAAGCAGCTGATACGCCACATAGTTGGGTATAAAGCCCCAAACTGTACTTTTCATGGAACCTGCAGCCAGTAGTAGGATGTGGCCAGCTTGCCATTTAAGTCATTAAAAAAGGTTCTTATTCGTCTTCTTCTTCTTTTTTTTTTTTTTGCTAAAACTTTACTTGCTCTTTACAATTTTCAGTGACTATCTTGAGCCACAGGACTCTGTAGCATATACCTATAGTCCTAGGTACTTATAAGGTTGAGGCAGGAGAAACACTTGAGCCCAGAAATTCAGGGCTACAGTGACTATGATCACGCCACCATACTCTAACCTTGGTGACAGAGTGGGAGTTTGTCTCAAAAAAGTAACCAAATTAGATAAAAATCATTAACAATAATAAAAAATTGCCATAAAGAAGACAGAGGATCAGAATACTTTTACCATTAAAATATGCCAATTACTCAATCCTCACATTAATACAATCTCACACAAAATGTTCTTGGTTTTAGTAAAAGTAGAAATGCTCCTTAACTCTTTCTATGAACACAGTCTAAACAAGGTCCTGAAAGCTGATGTGGATAATTCAGATAAGAAAAATTAGAGACTATATGCATTTGGAAACATAAAAAAAGAACGAAACAGGGTGGCACCTGTGACTCAAAGGAGTAAGGCACCTGCCCCAGATGCCGGAGGTGATGGGTTAAAACCCAGCCCCAGTGAAAAACTGCAAAAGAAAAAAAAAGAAAAGAAAAGAAAAAACAAACTTAAATAAAAATGAACAAATAGACTCTAGCATTATGATAAAGAAATAATATTTCATGACCAAGATGTAGTTACTACAGGATTAAAATGGGGGCTTACCAATACAAAAATCTCCTACTATAGCATGTCATGATGCCAAATGGTCTCAAAGAAGGCTGATCATTTGCTAAAACTGAGTTACTACTTATGATTTTAAAAATAAATGTAGCAAAAAGCTCCTTATAAATAGGAGCTAAAAAATATCTGTAATAAGCAGTAAGATTTATTTGAAAGATTAAATGCCTTCTTCTAATTTCACATCAAGACACAGAGGACTGACATCTGCCCATCAATTCAGCATTTTACCAAAAGTCCTAGTCAATGTGAGAATGGATGAAAACTTAAAAATGTAAAAATTGGACAGGTAAAAACAAAACTACCTGTATTGAAATCTCAAAGGCTATCAGTAACAAAGCTATTATATATAAAAGCTATTTTAATATATAAACCAAAAAAGGTTAGAAAATGCATTTAAAATATCATTAATAGTTTAAAACAGAACACTTAAGAGACAAATCTAATAATAAAATGTGGGAGACTTTGGAGAAACATTGAAAGTATTTAATCATTTAAATATTTAAGCCAGTAAGAAACTCCTGAATTATAGAATTAACTCAGTAACAATGAAAATTTTACTAGATCTATTTATTTTATTGTTTGTATATTTATTTATAGAATTTAGCAAGGTGAGACTTTGGTCATATAGAAAAATAAGTGACAAAAAGTAGCTAAGGTACTTCTGGAAAGCAAGGATGGATGGTGAGGGAGATTGCCTTAACAGATATCAAAAATTATTATAAAGCTCTGTTAACTAAGAACATATAGTGTTTGTGCCCCGAAAGACAAATACACATATAAAGAGACTTATCTAGAAAACCCACCATAAAAACATAATAAATGGCAGAGCTGGCTTTGCTGAATATTGCAGAAAGGATGAACAGTTCAATAAATGATGTGGAATAATTGGTTACCTGTACTTAACTTTTGGTTTTATGGAAAAAAATGTCGAGCTCTATCTTATGTCATAATATAGATTAATGCCAGGCAAACGAAGTTCTAAATGTGAAAGATGAGGGTAAAAAACTATTGGAAAATAATATGGGGAAATATTTTTGTGATAATGGGAACAGAGAAGAACTTTTCCAGCAAGACACATAAAGCCCTAAGCTGTAAAAATACCAAGATTGATAAATAGACTGTATTAAAAAACTTCTCTTAATTAAAACATATATAAAGAAAGTGTGGTGGTGGGAAGGAGCCACAAATTTCAAATTGAGAGAATATATTTGTGGCATCCAAATCTGATAAAATTGAAAACCCTGAAAATATCAAGAATAATGTGAATCCGGAAGAATAAAAAAACAAACAGAAAAATGGACAATTGCTTATTTTGCAGAAAAGGAAATGTGAGTGGCCTATGAATGGCTGGGAAGGTGCTCAACATCATTTATAATTAGAACATTGTGAGGATGAAGAGGAAAAAGGAATTAATTTTTATTTAAATAATAGGAGAAACCATCTGAATAAGGGATAAATTGGGACTGGTGGACCTTGAGCATTTCAATAGAAATGAGAAATTAAAGGGAGTAGAAGAGAAAATTCCTGAGTGATTGACTAGAAGGAGAGGAACATTTCTAATGACCACTTGACCCTCCATCTGAATGTCAATTACTTTTCGTTACTGCATAGATCAATTACAAATATAAGTTGAACTTCATAAGTTGGGTATTGCACTTATGTGTCCTACAATTCTTTACAATGCAATTATTAAAAACTTAATCATTTCTTTATTTTCTCTAAATTCTGATCATCCTTTAGTAGACCAGTTTTAATTCTACTCGGTAATGTCTAGGAACATATCCCTGACAATAAAATCTGTAGGCTTAGCAGACCTCTCTCAGCTGATTCACTAAACATACCATCAACTTCTTAAAACTGTACGGTGATTTCCCATGCTTCTCAAGGCCATGTCTTAGAGTTCTGCAAAGACCATACACACAAAATATTTTGGGTTACTCCTTTATTGAATTCATTTAGTTAACAAGAGTTTATTTATTATCTAATATGTACTCCAGGTTAAAGGAAAAAAATGTCAGATAAAATTACTTTACCCCAATCTCTCATCTAGCTTACAGTGTAGCTGAGAAGACAGAGAATACACTAGTGATTATGGTAAAATAATGAATGAAAGAATAATGCTGTCTTAAGGTTCTAGGGGCACACAGAGTCTCCTACCCTAGGCTGAGGGGGTCAAGGAAGACTCCCTCAGCTTGTAGAGGTGGTTTAAAGTTTGACAGGTGTTAGTTGGTTACAAATGGCAGAAACTCAAGATGAAACCTAGTTGTAAAAAGAGGACTATGTTAATTCACATGAATGAAAAGACCAGGAGTAAAAGTCACTTTAGACCAAATAACACACCAAGAATATGTTCACTTGCAACTTTTGCTTTGTTTCTCTGAGTTTTCATTTTTATTGACTTAATAAAAAGATTTTTTCAGGAAAGTTCTCTCCTGTGGAGGAAAGATGGATACCAGCAGCACCAGCCTTCTGTCCTAGCTGATCATCAATTCCAGAACCAAGACTGGCTTTCCTTTACAGTCTACCTAGCAAAAGCTTACGGCTTGTTGGTCTGAAACGAATGAATGTCCATTTCCTATCTAATCCCCAGAAGAAAGAAATCTATAGCATGGGACACATGCTCACACTTAGGATTGAATTGATCACACCAAGACACATGCATGAAAGGACAAGGTGCATTATTTCTGAAAGGAAAAATTGAGCTTAGTATGCAGAGAGGAATATATGCTGGACAGAAAAAAAAGACACAACTGCTGTCTACTGTAGAGGAAAATAGGAAGAGAATTCTAGCCAAAAAAATTAGAATACAAAAATCATAAAAACATGAAATTGCCTAATAACTTTAGGAAGTAATATATATTTGAAAGCTTTTGGAATGAAGATCATGAAGTAGCAACATAAGTTAGGAGAATCATTTAGAAGAATCCAAAGCAGTTCTTTATTTTAAACATTTCCTCCATCTTTTTTTTTTATTTTTATAACTGCTTTTATTTTTTAAACACATTGCATAATTAAAACATTTCTTGAACTTATATATTTTATTTTAGAACATTGGAATGTCAAAAGAATTTTTAAAATTCAAGTAACCTCACTGAAATAAAGGAAATGAAGATTACGTTTTAAAGAAATTGTTATTGCAAATCATTTCACTTTTACTATTCTTTTGGCAAATTCAAAATATTAACAAGTTTCAAATATCAACAAAGGTATATTGTTCACATTTTTATCTCATGTCAGTTGGTGATATGACAAAATGAACTACTTTAATACTTCTTAAAATTGTTTTAATATTTTTCTAAGAATTAAACTAAGTTACTAAGTTGAGGTATTTCACATATCATACCAATGGATATAACAAGATAGATCAATTACTTGAATAAAGTCATAGCCTTTTATATCTCTAAGAATAAAGGAAACTTAACAAATCCAGATATTTACCCCTTCCTGTAAGTTAAACTATCAGTATGTCTTTGCTTCATACCAGCTGTAGAAGGTAATATGAATCAACTACTTGAATAACGTTATATCCCTTTCTGCCTTTAATAGAAAAAATTACGTTCAGATCTTAAACATTCTAGGGTAAACTTTACCTAACTTGTCTGTTTATCTAAATTTATTTTCTATATTTAACACTTATATTTACCTTCTAAATTTAACAGACACTAGTATTTAGGACTTAGCAACCATCTGAGCAACAAAAATTAATTTGGAATCACAAGTTTTGATTAAAAAAAAAAGTACAAGCAGATCTATTGTTCATAGCTTGAGACATCTCCTCGGTAGCCTAATTTAAGTAAAAAGCAAATAATGATAAATTTTTTCAGAAAACTCAGCAAAAGGCATTCACAAAGTATTTTTATAACATGAACTCCAAATCTTTCTAAGTAAGCTATTGTACTCATTTTTTTCCCGGTTTAAGAATGCATCAAACCAAAAGCTTCCAATTTCACCCCTACGTTACTTGCAACGTGACCAATTCTCAGTAAAGGAGGGAGCTTTGTAAAGACACTTAGGGGCAAAAGAGGTTCGATTTTGTCAAACTTCTGCCTGACACGTGGTACAAAAGCAGATTTTTTTAACTTGAAATTCAGCCCTCCACCCACCCCGTGCAAGGCACAACAAAGGACTGAGAGGATACAGGGCCTAAGGGAGACAGGAGGAGAAAGGCCGCTGAATTCTGAATGAAACGAAGAAAGAAAAACCAGAGGGGGGAAAAAAAAACCAAACCAAAAAAACAGCCTGCTGAGGACACGCGGTGGCGGCTTCAGCTCCAGAAGTGATGGCGACTGCGATGCCCATTCTCGGTGCATGAACCGGCCTAGAAAAGGCGCAGAGGGGTCCCCCTAAGGGTGCGGGGCTCCCCCAACGGCGCCGGCCTCAGCGGCTCAACTGAGTTGCAGTGCTCCCCGAGGTTGCAGGCGTGGCCCAGGGCCACCTTCCTGGTGTACTCCTTGGTGATAAGGACAGGAGGCGATCCGCCCGGGTGACCTCCATGGGGTCTGCCGGACATGCGACAGGGCTCTCGACTGCTGGCCTCGCCACGACGCTCTGCACATGATGTCGTCGCAGTAGCTCGGGAAATCTTCACAGGCCACAGGCGTGACCGGTTTCGGGGATGCTGAAGAAGGGCAGAAAGTTGTAGTCGGTGGCGCAAGAAAACAGGCTTTCTCTGGGCGCGAACAGCAGCTGACCTCGGATGGCGCGGACCTTGCAGTGGCTGTTGGCTGGGATATCTTTCATCTCCAGGTTCTTGGCCCCCAGGATGGTGGCTCGCCTCTCCTCTTCCTCGTGCCTGAAGCTGGGCAGGTGCTCCATCTCGGCCTCTGCGATTCTCTCTTGGTGCTCTCTCGAGGGCGGCCCTTCTTTCTGGAGGCTTCTGTGCCCTCGGGAGTCAAGGAGGCTGGTTCTCGAGATCCATCTTGGCCAGATCTTCAGTGACAGTATCGAGGTCGCTGCTGTCAGGGTAGCTCTCATGGAACTTCTCCAGTGTTTGCTGGTGTTTCTGCTCCATCTCAGCCTTGAGGTGAGCCACATCTAGGAGTATCTGCTTTTTTTTTCTTCTTGTAGCTCTTCGGCACAGAGTTTTTCGTGCTCTGAATACCGGCCTGTAGCTCTTTCTTCTCCGGGAAGTGGCGCGTATCATCCGCTGCTGTTCACTAGGAGGAGCTTCCGTGATGGTTCATGGCAGGTGGGAATTGAAGCTGTCCAACAAGCTGCAAGTCCTCAGCTTGTGCTGGCCGCTGCTTTCTCCATTCCCTCCATTCTTAAAACATATACAAAAGTACTGATTGAGAAATGTCTACTCTTATAAACTGATATGAAAACTAGTTTTTAGGAAAGAAGATAAAAGCTGTTCCTATTTTGCTGTTCTTCATATGTGCACAGATGAGTATTGCTTTTTTTATTCATTATTTAAATTGTACACATAGAATTCCTTTCCCACCATAAAGTTCAATATAGAAAATGTAATAAGGAAAAAATACTATAGTCATTCAAAAATCATCTATAAGGCTGGGTGCAGTAGCTCACACTTATAATATCAGCTCTCTGGGAGGCTGAGGAGGGTGGATTGCCTGAGCTCACAAATTTGATACCAGCCTGAACCAGAGTGAGACCTTGTCTCTAAAAATGGCTCCGAGTTGAATGGCAGGCACCTGTAGTCCCAGCTATTTGAGAGGCTGAGGCAAGAGAATTGCTCAAGCCCAAGATTTTGAAGTTGCTCTGAGATAAGATGCCATAGCACTCTACTGAGGGCAACAAAGTGAGACTCTGTCTACAAACAAAACAAAAATAATTTTTTTGTTATATATTTTAAGGTTTTTCCTCTAGTTTTGGACAAAAAAAAACACTGTATGCAATTGCCTAAATATGATATTTATTGGCCTAGGGTACTATGTAATACTATGTAACTACACATAGATTTATGCCTTCATTATCAAACTTTCTCAGTATTTTTTTTTTTTTAGGTTAGATTTTTGCCTTGTAATGTAGTCATATCTGTACGTTTCTGTCTTGGATCTTCAGCTTTAAGAGGACAAGATAAATGTGTCTTTTTGCAAATGCTAGTAGTTTCCTTGGTCATAAGCTATTCTCAATAAATTTCATTAGTATTGAATTAAATGAAATTTTACCTTTGGAGGGGAGAGGCAAGAATAGCTGAGTGGACCCAGCCTCCGACAGAAGCTCCCATCCAGAGGGAAAGATAATGTCCAAAAAGTATCCAATTAAGCTGAAAGACTGGGAGCAGAGCCAAAAGAGAACAGTGATAACTGCAGGTCACATCTGCTGAGGCAAGCTGTGACTCCAAGAAAGCAAACTTCAGCTACAAAATTCATCCCAGAGGAAAAGTGTCCATACCCTCCTCGAAGAAAGCTGTAGGGTTTTTTTGTTGTTTGTTTTTCTTTTTCTCTTCATTTGCTCCTATAGGTTTTCTACAGGAGAACAGTGAATTGAGGACCTCTTGTCTTACCCCATGGATGAGAGCTGTAGGAAGTGGGGTCTACTCCCTCAGAAGGACCCTGTTGTAACTCAGAGCACAGTCTTGCCAGGCAGAATCATTGAACTAACATTTTCCGGGCCATTCTGAACTTATAGTCCACCCTTCCCCCCTTGCCTGACGATTGAGAAGCCTAACCCCCGTAGGGACTGTGAGAGGAAGCTCATAAGCAGTGGCCCCCACCCTGCGGGTCCAAGCACTCAGCACCCCGTCAGGCCAGAGATATGAGCTGAGTGCTCTTCTTGCCAAAGTCACCAGGGGCAATGCACTGCCAGGACCGTGTGCAGCATCATCAGCCCTGCTGCTAGATCCATGTGCCCTGGGTTCCCAGAGCTGTTCCTATAGCCAGAACTCCCTGGCTTGGCAATCACTTGGGAGCTATACAGGGTCACTTCCTACAAGATCCAGCAACAATAGCGGGATCCCCTGGGGTCTAATCTTGAAGAGATACCTCCCCAACGCTAAGGACTGCCAGAGGAAACCAGAACTGGCTCTATAGGGATACTGGTGCTGCAAAGCGGCTGGGGCAAAGGCATGATGGCTGAGGGAGAAAAGCATTTGCTGACTTGTTACCCCCAGGATTAGATTGAGTTCAAATGGAACACTCGCCAGTGGCTATTGAGTACCCAAGGCAGGCAGCTCCCCCAGCTGGCTGGTGGCAGAGGGTAGTGGCCGGGCTGTGGGGGCATTGACCTTCCTTTGACTCTGATAGGCACAAAGCCCTGGCTCACCTGCTTATCAGAGGGAACAGGACCTCAGTCCTGTAGGGTCACCAGTGACTGGGCATGAAAGAGGAGCAAAGTGGAGAAAGAGACCCAACCCCCTGGTCCAACTCTGCTACCAGGTGGGCCTTTTTGACTCCATAGAGCACTGGAGCAAGCCAAATTTGAGCAGTCAGTAGACCTCCACCATCTAGTTGCTGGAGACCTTTCGAACTCTCCCACTTGAGAGTTTGTACTGACTGGGTCAGTTGGTTTGGAACGCCTAACTTGGGCCAATCATCCAAGGACGCTCTTGGGTGGTACCCTGGTTGTGTGGTAATGGGAAGGATTTATTTTCTCTTCTAGTTGTTGTCTGTGAGGTGTGAGGTGTCTTAGTTGCTTGTATTTATCCACAGCTAAGACTTCACAAGAGTCACTGATCCACTAGGATCAGACAAGAACCAGCAGAATATAAGACAGAGCCACCTAACCTCACCACATGAAGCAGGTTTCCTCAGCCTCAGACTGTAACACTGTATGGGTCCTTCACAAAGTTAGGGGGAAAAGCTGCAGTCATCTGTCCCAGATCCTTGACAAAGGGTTGGTTAACTACAACTCCAGGAACTCCCAATCCAACTTCACCTTACCTGCCATCTAGCCAATGGTGGAAAACAATCATGAGATAGAATCAGTGGGAAAACTCTGATAACATGAATAGTCAGAGTAGATCAACTCCCCCAAGGAACAACATGGCAGACACAGCATAAAATCCCATTCATAAACAAATGGCTGAAATGTCAGAAATTGAGTTGAGAATTTGGATAGCAAATAAGATCAACAGAATTGAGTAAAGATGGAATTAGAATTCCCAGGAGTAATTAATAAGATGTCTCAAGAATTCAATGAATTTAAAGACAAAATCACCAAAGATTTTTGACACATTGAAACAAGATCTTGCAGCCCTCAAAAAGCTGAGAAATACAGTAGAATCCCTCAGTAACGAAATAGAGCAGGGAGAAGAAAGGATCTCTGACTTGAAGACAAACTTTTGAACTCTGCCAAGTGCTCAAAGAGGAAAAAAAGTGGAGAACAAAAACAGATCATTCTCTCAGAGAGCTCTAAGATAATTCGAAGAGATCTAATATTCGCCTTATAGGAATTCTGGAAGTTGATGAGGTTGCTGCAAAGGATACAGATGCTTTACTTCATGAAATAATCAAATAGAATTTTCCAGACGTGTCGAGATATTTTGAAATTAAGACAGCAGACAGTTTCAGAACACCAGCATGTCTCAACACAAATACAAATTCTCATAGACACATAATTAGCTTCACCAAAGTTAACATGAAGGAGAAAATTCTGCAAGCAGTCAGATATACAAGGGGAATATAACCTACAAGGGGAAGAACATTAGAATGACTGCAGATCTCTCTGCTGAAATCTTTCAAGCTAGAAGAGGGTGGTCATCGACCTTTAATCTCATTAAACAAAATAACTTTCAGCATAGGATCTTGTATCCAGCTAAATGGAGTTTCATCTATGATGGAGAAATTAAATACTTTAATGACATGCACATGTCGAGCAAATTTGCCATAACTAAACCAGCTCTCCAAAATATTCTCAGACCTATCCTCCATAATGACCAGTGCAATCCTCCATCACAAAAGTAAACTCACTCAGAAACCCTTGATCAAATTCCAACTTCCATAGTGGTGAAAGGATTAAAAATATCCACTGGACTTTCAAAAAACTTGATACCCAAAATTCTACCAGGCTTATCAATACTCTCAATGTGAATGGCTTACATTGTCCTCTAAAGAGACACAGGTTGACTATTGTATACAACAACTCAGGCCAGACATCTGTTGAATTCAAGAATCTCACTTTACCTTAAAAGATAAACATAAACTCAGGGTGAATGGATGGTCATCTATAATTCAGGCAAATGGAAATCAGACAGAAACAGGTGTTGCCATTTTATTTGCAGATACAATAGGCTTTAAACCAACAAAAGTAAGAAAAGATAAGGATGATCACTTCATATTTGTTAAGGGCAACACTCAACATGATGAGATTGCAATTATTAATATTTAAGCACTCAACCAGAATGCGCCTCAATTTATAATACAGACTCTAATAGACATGAGCAACTTGATTTCCTGTAGTACCATAATTGTCAGAGATTTTAACACTCCTTTGGCAGTGTTGGATAAATCCTCCAAAAACAAGCTAATCAAAGAAATTTTAGACTTAAACTTAACCATTCAACATTGGCATTTAACAGATATCTACAGAACATTTCATCCTAACAAAACTGAATACATATTCATCAGCCCATGAATCATCCTCCAAAATTGATCACATCTTAGGTCACTAGTCTAACCTTAGGAAATTTAAAAGAATAGAAATCATTCCGTATATTTTCTCAGACCATCATGGAATAAAAGTTTAGCTCAGTAACAATAGGAATCTGCATACTCATACAAAAACATGGAAACTAAATAACCTCATGCTGAATGATGGCTGGGTCACAGACAAGATTAAGAAGGAAATTTTTGGCACAAAACAATAATGAAGAGACGAACTATGAGAACCTCTAGGATACATCAAAGGAAGTCTGAAGAGGGAAATTTATAGTGTTGCAAGCCTTCTTCAAAAGAACGGAAAGAGAAGAAGTCAACATCTTAAAGGGACATCTCAAGCAACTGGAAAAGGAAAAACATTCCAATCCTAAACCCAGCAGAAGAAAAGAAATAAGTAAAATTAGAGCTGAAATAAATAAAATTAAAAACAAAAGAATTATACAACAGATCAACCAAAAAGTATGTTTTTTGAAAGGTCAACAAAATAGATAAACCTTTGGGTAACCTAAACAGAAGTAGAAGTGTAAAATCCCTAATTTCATCAACCAGAAATGATAAAGGCCAAATAACAACAAACTCCTCAGAAACTCAACAAATCCTTAATGAAGATTACATAAAACTCTATTCTCAGAAGTATGAAAATCTGAAGGAAATAGATCAATACTTGGAAACATGCCACGTTCCTAGACTTACTCAGAAAGAAGTGGAAATGTTGAACAAGCCTTTCAAGAAGTTCTGAAATAGTATCAACTATAAGAAACCTCCCCCAAAAGAAAAGCCCAGGACCAGATGACTTCATATCAGAATTCTACCAAACTTTTAAAGAGGAACTAGTACCTGTTTTACTTAACCTTTTCAAAACATAGAACAAGAAGGAATACTCCCCAAAACATCCTGTGAAACAAATATCACCCTGATACCAAAACCAGGAAAGACCCAACAAGAAAAGAAAATTATAGACCAATATCTCTAATGAATATTGATGCAAAAATATTCAATAAGATTCTAGCAAACAGAATCCAACAACACATCAAACAAATTATACATAACGACCAGGTGCGTTTCTTCTCAGGGTCCCAAGGCTGGTTCAGTATATGTAAATC
>CAUYON010057693.1:0-10740 GCA_963573935.1 Arctocebus calabarensis
TGTCTCAAAAAAAAAAAAAAAAAAAGATATCTGCACGCCCATGTTCACTGCAGCATTATTCACAATAGTCAAGATATGGAAACAACCTAAGTATCTGTTGACTGAAGAATGGGTAAAGAATATTTAGTGCATATCCACACACAGAAATATTATTCAACCTTTAAAAAGATCTTGCCATTTGCCACAACATGCACGGACCTGGAGGACACCAAGCTAAGTGAAATAAGACAGACGTAGAAAGAAAAATATCGCATGATCTCACTTATATGTGGAATCTAAAAAAAAGGCCAGATATATATAAAGAAGAAAACAGTGGCCCCTGGGGGTGGGAGCTGGGGGTTTGAAATGAGGAGATGGAGGTCAAAGGATTCAAAGTAGCAGATATTTAGGATGAACAAGTCTGGAGAAAATGTACAACTATAGTTATTGGGGACTGTAGCTATTAAAATTGTATGATGTTTGAAATTTTTGTTAAAGAAGTAGAATGTAGCCGTTCTCATGACAAAAGAGTAACTATGAGATGATATATGTGTTAATTTGCTTCACTATACTATTTTCCCATGTATGTATATTTCATAACCTCATGTCGTAAAGCTCAAATACACACAATGAAATTTATTTTTTCAAAAAAGAAATAGTTAAACAAAAAGGGAGGAAAATCTCTTCCCTTATTTTCAACAGAGAGAATGAAGCCTCTGATTTTTAATTTGCCTGTGTCCCTAAGCCTCCAGCTGCTCTCTCCCACACTTCCTTCCATGCTTGAAGGCTTGAGAATAATTCTGACATTTCTTTACGCCCCTGGCATGGAAATCTCAACTAGATTGTTTGTGGCTCCATCTGCCCAGACGCACCGGGCAGCCATGACCTACTTGGCTCTCGTCCCTTTCCTGGGGTTATGATCCCAGAAGCAGGACATGGTCTCCTAAATAGTCAATTCTCCAAACTCACCTCTCTGACTTGGGACTCAGGTCCCCCGAGAGGGGACCCTCCCGTGCCCCTGCCTCAGCAATCCTTTTTTCTCACCTTCCCAAAGCTCTTCTCTTCTTGAGATTGGGATGGAAAATCCTGGTCTGCCCACTAGAATCTAAGCGCCAAGACTGGTCCTGTTCACTGCTGAATCACCACTTTCTAGCTCTGTGCCTGGCACAGACAAGAATGTGTGGACCATGAATGACATTTCCTCTGAATTATTTTGTGTGGGTCTCTCTTCATGTAAGACCAAGGACTAGAAAACCACTTTCCTTTTATTTACCCTTCCCTGAGGGAATGAACACAGAACAGCCTATTTGCTTGAAGAAGGTGAAAGAAGTGAGTGACTGGGAGACAGAGGAGTTGTTCAAAGACATGATATTCCCCAAGTTTTTAGCATTTATATATACAAGCAACTTAGACACTCACCCATTCTCCATCATGGTGAATTGTTACTGAGTGACAGGCTAAGAGCTGGGCATTAAACTTTGGGAGAAATTATGTCTCTTCTAACTCATTTGTGCTTAAAAATCATGGCACAGTCAAAAATTGAAATTTTTGCTTTAAAGGAGGAAAATATTAAAAATAAAACAGTGGACTAATTTATTCTATGCAATGCATTTGGGCACATACATTTCCCCTTCTAAAGCACCTAATCTTACTGGATACTAGGATGATAAATCTTAATCCACTTAATGTTTTGCCTGTCCTACACAAAGGTGTCGCAATCAGTTTTTACTACCCAAAGCATAACAGGGTACGGGCAAGGTGCCTCACGCCTGTAATCCTGGCACTCTGGGAGGCTAAGATGGGTAGATTTCTTGAGCTCAGGGGTTCAACACCAGACTGAGCAAGAGCGAGACCCCGTCTCTACTAAAAATAGAAAAACTAGCCAGGTGTGGTGGTGCTCGCCTGTAGTCCCAGCTTACTCAGGAGAGTGAGGCAGGAGGATGCCTTGAGCCCAAGAGTTTGACGTTGCTGCAAGCTATGACTCCATGGTACCCTACCCAGGGTGACAGAGTGAGACCAAGTGTCTCAAAAAAAAAAAAGCATAACGATAGAATTGATGGCCACACAATTTCTATTACGTGGCTTTCCCTTCCAGGCAGTTACAAACACAAATCTTTTTTTTATTCAGCTAGACAGATCTGTCCAGCTGATCTTTTAATGTGGGGTGATAATCCCATTGAGCTTGCGTATTATTTTACTTATGAAGTATAATTTCTTGACACTTTGAGTCCCTCTTTTTAATTGAGAATGCATTTTCAGAAGCATGATGACTCAGCCAATAATGAATTTTCTTTTAACTTTAAAAAAAATTGCTATAAATGACAGGCCTTTGCTGGCATGTCCCCCTTTTCTTGTTATATTGTTGATTTTTCTATTCACAAGAGCAGGCCTCTACACGACATGGTTTAACCTTGTGTTTTATGTATCAGTTAAGAATATAATTAGAGAAAGAGTTTGGTATGGGAACACGTGTGTCAGCGTTTTTTAGTATGTTTTCTGAATGTATAAGAAATGCTTACAATGCTTTTTATGTGTCCTGCGTGTGTGTTTTATATGGAGTGATTATGTGTGATATAAAATGCACACAGTCCTGGCAGATGCCAAATTCATTCTTTGCTGTTATAACTCAAGCGTAAGAAGCAGGGCAGTTTCTCAATCAAGGACTTTGCCATTAGGTTTTATTTTCTCTGGTGCACTTGAGCTACTATATTTACCTTTCTTTGCTGAACTTCGGAAGGGAAGAGAGATATTCGTTGAGTCCTAAGTACGTCACCTTCACCAATTCAACAAATGTTCCTTTACTCTTCCTGTCTTTGAAATAGAGATTTTTCTATTTTTTTTTTTGAGACAGAGCCTCAAGCTGTCACCCTGGGTAGAGTGCTGTGGCTTCACAGCTCACAGCAACCCCCAATTCCTGGGCTCAAGAGAGTCTCCTGCCTCCGCCTCCCAAGTAGCTGGGACTACAGGCGCCCGCCACAATGCCCGGCCATTTTTTGGTTGCAGCCGTCATTGTTTGGCGGGCTGGATTCGAACCCGCAGCTCAGGTGTACGTGGTTGGCGCCTTAGCCCGTTGAGCCACAGGTGCCCAACCAATAGAGATTTTTCTAAACCTGCATCCTCTGACTCATGACATTGGCCCCTGTCTTCTATCAAGTGTCCCAGATACTCTCATCTTAGTTATTTCCCCCTCTTAGTTTATTCTGGGCAGTTTATAAGCCTTTGTGCTTGCATTTATCCTTTTTGAAATTTCCTTCTGCTGTCTTCTTTTTCTCTGTGCTTTAAAATTTTAATTTTGTTAAAAAATTTTTATTAGGTCATTCTCACAGGCTTTCTGTCCTGCCCCCCAATTTTTACCATTTTGACAGTATGTTCCTTATACTCATCCCTTAATCCTGCCCCAATCTTCCCCTGAAGACAGCTGTGAAATTTCTTCTCTTCAGCTTGAACTGTATTTCCTCTTTATAATATTCTGTAACCATTGCTCAGTGGTTTATAATGCATATGTTTTTAGTCATTGAAGGGTTTTTTATTTTTAATTAAACTTTTTATTTCGAGGTAATCATAGATTCAGTTGGAGGAAATAGTCCAGAGAAATCCTGGGTACCCTTTGCTGTGTTTCCCCAATAGTAACATTGTGTAAGATTATAGGACAATATTACAACCAGGATGTTGACACTGAGATAGTTAAGGTCTGGCGGAATATTTCTATTGCCACAGTGATCTCTCCTTAAGGGCCTCTTGTCAGTGTTGGTTCTGGGCAGTGTGCTGGATGCATCAAGGATGTAGAAGGAACCCAACGTGCCCTTCCTGACCTCAATTCAACGTAGGAAATAGGAAGTGCACCAAGTAAGGTGCCTCTAAGGAGGGACTAATTACTTTTTTATTTCTGAGGGGTTTATAAAAGGTTTCTAAGAGCAGATATAAATAAAAATAAAAGGCTTAATTCTTCCTGTTAAAAATAAGGGAAGACACACCTTCTTACTCCCTTTTCTTAGAGCATTTAATTTAGGAAACTAATAATTATAAATTCTTCGTCTCTTTCTCCTTGAAATGTAAGCAAATCTCTTAAAAAATGAAATACACTTTTGCCAGCTTTACAACCACGATCTGTCTTTCCTTAGAACTGGGAACCATGTCTTTGGAATATGAACGTCTGAGGAAAATAACACTCCATCACCCAGATTCTGGGGGAGTGTAAGAGCCAAACTTTAGCAGACATTTTGCTCCAAAACCACCTCCTGTGACATGTATAAAGATAAGAGTAGTTCATTTTCACATTATACAGGGTGGCCATAAAGTTCAAGTGCAATTAAAAATGGCTCACTATTTTAAATTGCACCTGAAGTTTATGGCCACCCTGTATAAAGCCTATTAACTAACATAAATGGCCACCTGAATTATGGGTAAAGTTAGAATGAACTATATGTGACAAATGGTGCTCTTGAGTCCTCTTACTTGAAGATGGTTTATCTTGAGAACATGCATGTGACAGGTTGTATCTGCCCGGCTTTTCTTCTGGGTTTATAATCTCTTCGTGGATTTCCTGTAATGCACATCCCATTCTGGTTTAACGCTTTTTCAATAATAAAATTGTTTTCGTTCCCTTTTGTAGAGAGGATTTCTGGATTGGGAGATTTTGTTTGAAATTATATTTCCTTAACTAAATTATGGGCAAAGTAGTGTCCAGCTTTGGCCATGAAGGGTAATACCTATATACATTATAGGCAATTTATTTAAAAGTCCATAACGTTTCTCATTTGTAGTTTAACCCACACATGGGACTCTATTTTAGACAGGTGGCAGAGGTTTGCCTTGAAATTAAATTAAAAAAAAATTGAGATGAAATTTGCCTACCATAAAATTACCCATTTAAAAATGTATACTTTGTTGACATTCACAATACTCACAATGTTGTGTAACTAGCAGCTCTATCTAGTTCCAAACTATTTTCATCACCTCAGTAGAAAACTCAACCCATTAAGTAGTCACTCCCCGTCTTCCCATCCCTTTGCACCTCCTCCCTCCCCCATTTCTACCAAATATGGATAACAGTACTGGTTATAATTGCCAAAAAGTGGAAACAACTCAAGTTTCCCTTGGTGGATGAATGGACAAATAAATTCATGCTAGATACATCCAAGAGAACCTAATTAAGCCACCAGGAGGAATAAGGTCCTGAAAGATGCTACAATGCAGATGAACCTTGAAAATATTACACCAAGTGAAAGAAGACAGATGGACAATGTTCTATGCTATATCCAAAACCTGTTATTTACTTTTAATCGATATGAAATGTCCAGAATAAGTAAAACAATCTATTGAGGGTACATTTTAGCACATTTGGGAAGACATTATATGCCAGGCTTTGAACCCTCCTAGGAGATGGTATGGAATATTTTCTGGAAACAGAGTAGTAAAGAGGAAGAGACAGGAAGTAAATTAAGGGCGGTAGATGACTGAAGAAGCAAGAGTTTACAGAAATCCTTCTGCTTGGCTTTCAACGTTCACCCAACCTTAGCAAGCCTATGACTTGGCTTGAAGCTTCTCTGATAATAGGGGCTGGTCCTTGTTCAGTCATGAATATATGCCATGCACAATTATTGTAGTAGTAACAGTCTAGTCCTCAGAATTGCCCAGTCCTGAATATGTGCCCTCCATAATTATTGTAGTAGTAGTAGTCTAGTCTGCAGAATCAAACTCATAGTTTAACTATGTGTTTGCAATACCCTGAATGCTGAACCCAACTCTGCTTTTCTTCTTTTGCTCTCTGCAATAGCATCCTTAGCCAGACTGTGTGGGCAGCATGAGGTACCTGTGTAGATCATATTTAAAGGTATGACATAGTTCTTGTGTGTATTAAAAGTGTGTATGATTCTTCTGTATTATTTTTGCTTGTTATTTGTCTCCACACAATGGCTTGAATTATTGAATTCTATTTTTAGGTTTAAATGCCCTCTTACTTCTATTTTCAGGTTTAAATGCCCAAAGTGGACATCTAAATATGCCTACCCCAGAAGAAAACTCTCCACATCCCATGCCTCTGTCTGCCTTCTCCTTAATTCATGCCCCCTGGTTTTTTGTTGCCATTGACAACCTCTAGCTTTCTCTGGGTTGCTCTGCTTCCCAATAGCTACTGTCAGATGAATCTGCTACTGTCTTCCCATCCCTCTCTTCTTCCTTTGCTTTCAACTTCCTGGTCAGTCTTTAAGTATCAGAGCACCTGCCACTGCTCAGCATGGTTGCCTGGCTTTGGAGACCATTATGTGCACAGCCCACAGTGTACTTGAACTTGTGTGTCCATGGGGAACATCTTTCTAAGTAGGCTTGAGATATAAAAACTGGAACCCTGAAGTGATGTTTGTGATTTTGACAAAGAGAGATTTTACAAAAATAATTTTAGCTGTATAAAAACATTTGTTTTTAATTATATTTCCCCATAGGCTTTACAGAAGAAGTACCATCTAACCTTGGCTATTAAGTGAATAGCATTTAAAATACATAGCTTAGGAGGTGCCCATAGCTCAGTGGGTAGGGTGCTGGCCACATGCACCAAGGCTGGTGGGTTCCAACCTGGCCTGGGTCTGCTAAAGCAACAATGACAACTGCAACAAAAAATATAACTGGGTGTTGTGATGGGCGCCTGTAGTCCCAGTTACTAGGGAGGCTGAGGCAAGAGAATCTCTTAAGCCCAAGAGTTTGAGGTTGCTGTGAGCTGTGGCACCATGGCATTCTATCCAGGGTGACAGCTTGAGACTCTGTCTCAAAAAATAAAATAAAATAAAATAACCCAAATTCCATTTTCCCATAACTTGTAGTGGGGTTCAACATACTTGATAATTTTCTCCTTAGCTAGACTGTCAACTTCTTAAGGGTAAAGAGTGCACTTCCTATATTTCTTTAGAACCTGCCTAATTCTATCTTCCTGTCAGCTCCTTAGACTTAGAACTTAGTTCATGCTTGAGAACAAATAAATGAACATCGGAGTAAACAATGTTTTATTGACTTGGTATCTTGTCTTTAACAGGAATTGATTATTGTTAAAGTTCTCCTAAAAGAGGTTTTGAGTTCTGGAAATGTGCATTGGAAGTTTCAAATTTGCTTTGACTTTCTAATTGTATAATCAGGAGAGGAGTTGCGCACTGAGGGATTGCTGCTGAATATTTAGGATAGACTGATAATCTTTCCTTCCTGGATGTGGGGCTGTGTTCACATTAAAGACACTAAAATTGTACATCAGAAATTATCCAGTTTAAGGCAACTTAATTACTTGTATAGATCACATCATTTTACAGGAATATAATACTTCAGTTCTGTAAATAATTTTGGGCACTTGGAGAAACCACTGGAATCTGCAGTTTTTATTCTCCAAAGTCGTAATCTTTGCAATCTTTCTAAATACCCACAAGACTAGAGACTTGTGCCTTGAAAGAGATAGTCTCTGAAGTCAGTACTGTGTGAGAATTAGGAAAACATTTCCAAAGTTCTCTTCGATAAATCTTAAAGTGTTAATCTTTAAGATTTAGTACACAGAATCCATCCTTTTATCAACTGGATTATTCTACATGACACCTTTGATAGTTAAACCACATTACCTTATTACTGTACCTTTGATTAGTTAGCAGTTAATAAGTTTTGTGCTGTCTATGAAAAATCATCTGGTAGTTAGATAAAAGTGCGCATAATTTATTTGCTGATTCAATGCTTAATATAGTGGCTTATTTCTTGCAAATTGTAGTCAGTGATACTATGCTGTTTTGTGATACGAAGTGCTCTGAAATTTCTGAACATTTTTTGTATCCTTGTAATTTTTTTGGCCCCTCAATTGACTTTTGCCTCTCCTTGGCTTATTATACTATTGGCCTACAGTTAAAAAAAAAATTTAATAGATTTTAAGAGGTCTTTTGGCTTAAATTGCAAATAATTACATTTAGAAAGAAATGAATTAACTTTCTAAAATTTAGTCCAGCCTAAATGAATAACAAAACTGTTGACAGGGCAAGAACAGTTGATTAGTGATTCCACATTCTGCCACACCTTTTGCAAATATTTTTCGCACTGCTGCCTTCAGAACAATTCATTATACTAATCCACCAAGCTTCAGCTCCTTCTTAATTGTTTTTCTCAATTGTCTCAACTCATTGGCGGCTTGGCGCCATCTATCACTGCTGACTCCAGAAATGAAATTTGATGATATGTGGCCATACCGGTGTCACAAGCTCAGTTACCCTCAAAAATCATTATCTTTAAAACTTCTCCAAGTAGCTACAAAACCAGTGACTCATACCTTGAAAGAGATGTTCACTGAAGTCGTACTATTTCAGAATTAGGGAAACATTTTCCGTTCTCTTTGAGAAATTTTAAGTGTTAATCTTAGAAATTGAGCAAAAAACCCCAAACCCAGCATGTTTTCAACTTCTTATGAATCTATCTGATACCTCTAATAGTGTAGCTGTATTACCTAATTACTGTACTTGCATATTGTAAATGATTAATAAGTGTTTTTTGAATTGAATAGAGTATCTACAAGACAGGTTTATCTGTATGATTTCTTTTTGAATATGTCATGTGTTTTTTTGGTGTGTGTGACTCAGTCCTGGAAAGGACTTCTCTGCTGTGGTTCTTGGGTGGAGATAATTCATACCTCAAAATATTATACTTAGCTCTGAATTTCTAGAGTTCTGTTGCTTATAAAGTGATTTTATTAATGCACTCTGAAATTCCGGGGCTTGTCAGTTGGTTAGAACTTTTGTTATGAATCATGTATTTTTACTGAAATACAGACTGTTATGTGTTTTGTGCTACAGGGATGTAGATTATGGCCTATGCATGCAGAAAGCAGGGAGCAACAACATCTCTCTGGGGCAGCTGAGGAAGTTTTCACTGTTGAGGTAACTTTTAAGTTGGGTCTTAAAGGGTGAATATGAGTTTGCCACATGGAGAAGAGGAGAAAAAACATTCAGGGAAACATAACCATCCCATTCAGAGCATGGGCTCTGGAGGTAGAATGACTATGTTGGAAACTTGGAAAGCTGCTGCTTTGGACAAGTTATTTAGTTTCTCTTTGTCTGTTTTCTCATCTGTAAAATGGGGACAAAAGTAGTCTTCCTTAACGCCAGGTGCAGTGGCTTATACCTGTAATCCCAGCACTCTGGGAGGCCGAGTCAGGTGGATTGTTTGTACTCAAGAGTTTGAGACTAGTCTGAGCAATAGTGAGACCCCGCCTATAAAAATAGCTGGGCATTGTGGTGGGCATTTGTAGTCCCAGCTACTTGGGAGGCTGAGGCAAGAGGATCACTTGAGCTCAAGAGTTTGAGGTTGCTGTGAGCTACGATGCCATGGCACTCTACTGGGCAACAAAGTGAGACTCTGTGTCAAAAAAAAAAAAAAAAGATTGAATCAGTTTATAACATGTGAAATACTTAGAGCAGTCAGTGCCCAGCACTAGTTGATGAAGAGGGGAAAAGGCTCAAAAGTTTAGGGGAGCAGTGGGAATTCAGTATGGCTGGAGGTTCAGGAACATGTGCAGGGCAGGGCCTGGGATAGGTGGTAGGAAAAGAATAGAGTTAAGGAGGGTGAAGCCTGTTGGCAAGAGGGCTGTGGTCCATGGTAAAGGGCATCTCTAGGCAGTAGGAAGCTCTGAGCAAGTGCTGGAGTGATGTAATCTGAATTCAGGACGTGCTTCTGGCACCAGTGTGGAAGATGGAGCGACAGAGTTAGAGCCATGTTGTAAGAAAAACAGTAGCTTTCCAGGGGCAGTGCCTGTGGCTCATCGAGTAGGGTGCCGGCCCCATGTACCGAAGGTTGCAGCTTCAAACCTGGTCTCGGCCAAACTGCAAAAACAGAACAATAGCCGGGCATTGTGGTGGGTGCCTGTAGTCCCAGCTACTCAGGAGGCTGAGGCAAGAGAATTGCCTAAGCCCAGGAGCTGGAGGTTGCTGTGAGCTGTGTGACGCCACAGCTCTCTACAGAGGGCAATAAAGTGAGACTCTGTTTCTACAAAAAAAAAAAAGAAAGAAAGAAAGAAAGAAAAACAGTGGCTTTTCCACTCTTTCCACTGCAACTCACACAAATGAATATGCTTTGCATCATGACCTCAGCACACAACACACACACACATTTATAAGCAAAACGAAACTTTTATAAAGTAATATTTATAATGTATTAAGCATATTGAAAATAATGGCATATATTACTTAATATTTATCATCCCTACGCATTTTGATATATTCTATTCCATTTCATTAAAAAATGTTGATTGGCTGGGCTTGGTGGCTCACGCCTGTAATCCTAGTACTCTGGAAGGCCAAGGTGGGTGGATTGCTTGAGTTTAGGAGTTCGAGACCAGCCTGAGCAAAAGTGAGACCCTGTCTCTAGAAATAGCTGGGTGTTGTGGTAGACGCCTATAGGCATATCTACTTCGGAGGCTGAGGCAAGGGAATTGCTTTAGCCCAAGAGTTTGAAGTTTCTGTGAGCTCTGATGCCACAGCACTGTACCCAAGGTGACCAAGCAAGACTCTGTCCCCTCTTCAAAGAAAAAAAAATTGATTGCACAATCTGTGCATGTAATAAAATTGTACATGTACCCTGCTCAAGGAGTAGGGTGCCGGCCCCATATCCCGGAGGTGGCGGGTTCAAGGCCAAAAAAACTGCAAAAAAATATAATAAAAATAAACTGTTATCACGTTTACATGGAAGGAGCTGGAACATATTCTTCTTAGCAAAGTATCTCAAGAATGGAAGAAAAAGTATCCAATGTACTCA
>CAUYON010057701.1:0-47730 GCA_963573935.1 Arctocebus calabarensis
TCCCGAGTAGCTGGGACTACAGGCGCCCGCCACAGCGCCCGGCTATTTTTTTGTTTTGCAGTTCGGCGGAGGCCGGGCTTGAACCCGCCACCTTCGGTATATGGGGCCGGCGCCCTACTCGCTGAGCCACAGGAGCCGCCCGATCTGGCATCTTCTTGTTCTTTACTCATCCTTCTGAAAATCTAAGTGCCTTTCCTTATGACCTAAGAACCGGGAGCTATTTGAATATTTTTCCCCACACATATTTATGAACACCCATATGAACTGATTTCTCTACGTTTAAAGTGGCCAAGAGGTGGAAATGAACCCTCAGTTCTTCCTTCAGCAGGACAACCCACCCAGGACGAGGAGGTGGCTGTCAGAACTCAGACACGTAAGAGAAATTGCTCACGGTGTTTCAGTCATTATTCAGAGCTTAATCTCCTTCCATGCTTTGTTATTTTATCTCTAGGATTTCTAATTATTAGCACTTTTATCTTTGTTGTTAACACACACAGGTGCACACACACACACACATGCGTATACTCCCTTGATTATTCTAAACAAAGGCTTAGAGAGGAAATTATATGTACCCAGGACTTGGTCCTGAAACCTCTGATTTAATTGTCCTTCTCCTTCTTTATTGACAACTGCAAATAAACAAAACAATAG
Organism: Arctocebus calabarensis; assembly: GCA_963573935.1. NCBI lineage: Eukaryota > Metazoa > Chordata > Mammalia > Primates > Lorisidae > Arctocebus > Arctocebus calabarensis. The sequence goes on from CAUYON010057701.1 coordinate 652, forward strand.
GAGCAACAACAACAACAACTATAGTGACAATAAAGCCCTCCAGCTCACCCGTAAAGCCCTTGCAGAGCTTGCCTATGAGTTGCTAATGTAAAGCTTGTGTTCTTCCAGGCGAGGTGTTCACCCCTGTCATCCTAACACTCTGGGAGTCTGAGGTGGGTCGATTGCTTGAGTTTAGGAGTTCCAGGCCAACTGAGTAAGAGCTAGACCCTGTCTCTACTAAAATTAGAAAAATTAGCCAGGAGTTGTGGCAGGCATTTTTTGTCCCAGTTACTTGGGAACAGAGGCAGAAGGTTCGCTTGAACCCAAGACTTTCGGGATGCTGTGAACAATGACACCTGCCACGGTACTCTACTCAGGGCCACAGTGAGACTCACTTTCAAAAAAAAAAAAAAAAAAAAGCGTACATCAACTAAAGAAATTTGGGAGATGTATTGAGGAATGTGATGCTGTATCTCATCATCCTAAAATCTGTGTATAGAAAATGACAAAACAGCATAATTACTTGGAAGGCTGTAGGCTTATTTAAGAGGAACCACAGGTCCACTGTCTCCTTGGGGATCCTCACTAAGATACAATAACCTGTTTCACCAGGTTGCTAAGCACTGATTGGGCTGCTATGACCTGAGACCTTTGCTTCCTGGGTGATGCCACCTCTGTTCCGGGGGTTGAGGGGGGGTCAAGATTCTTCACCGTGTCCTCCTTTGAAGGGCAGCCTTCAAATGTCACAAGACATAGACATTTATATATGAAATTCCTGTGAAGGTGGAGTCCCTCTAAATTTTTGTACATGCTTCATCCTATGATTACCAGAGTCTTAATTGAGGCATTAAGCATCAGCCAAGATAAAAACAAAATGATACCTTCATTTTTATCTGACCATTGATCTCTGACTAGCTCCTTCAGTAACTTGCAGTAACAATGAGGACAGGAGGGCAGAATTTAGGCCCTGCTAAGGCTCTCGTCTAACATGGTCATAACGTAACTGTGACCTTTCCCTAGCTCCTAAGTATTCATAAGTCATCATCAGCAGATATAGTTAATGTTATGTAGATTTCTTTGTGCTGTATATCTTAACTGTACACAATGACATTTATCTTAAAATATGTTGAATGCATTCAAACATATCATTACAGTTCAAGAAAATTGGAAAACTTGTGAAATTTTACAAATACTTATTCACGATGTCTCGACTTTAATGGCCCCATTGCATTCAGCCCTAACCTCTTCATGATCATCACTGCAGAAAATCAGGGGTAACCTTGAAAATGTTAGCGAGGGTGAGAAAGCGGAGCCAACTGCCAAAGCTCTTTTCCTAGGCTTAGCATTTGACAATATTCATGAAATTATATATCCTGATATTCTACATTTGCCTGGTACAATTTTCCTTTATTGGTTCACCTGTATTTGCTTGTTGAATTTCTAATGGGATTTCTGTTCAACCTTCAATATCATAACATTATCCCAGCTGGAAATTGATGTCAACTTCAATTATTTTATGATTTGGGACAAGTATATGCTACTTCAAATTTGGAGAACATTTGTTAGTTATTAGTCACCCCATGGGACCATTAACTCAGGCTCATGTAGGATAGAGTTAAATTAAGCCATGTTTGGGTTACCTGCCCAGAGGCAAGAATGAGCGGCCCAGATCAGAAAAATGTGAATCAAAAGTGCCCCCCAAAGAGTTCTTGAGTATTAGAAATCCAGAAAACCCACTATCACTGAAGAATACATATTCATGGCATATTTCTTGGCTTCAGAGGATATATATACTTGTCAGCATCCAAACATACAAAGATGTATAAGCCCCAGGTTGTGAGTTCAAAGGAGCACATGGTTCAAGGTTGCCTCAATGGTCAGTGCTAAAGGAGCTTAGGAAAAAATAATGTGTTTTGGCTGTTGTTGTTTTGTATTTTGGGGTACACAAGGAATATTTCCTGAAATAAATGTCATGTCAATTGGGTTTCAGAGTAACCTTTAGAAGGGAAGAAAGAAGGCTAAAGCCAAATAAATGACAAATATATTCTCTAACGAGGTCAAAGCATGGGGTCACCCTATATCTATTCAACTCAATAAGAAACATCCCATAGGGACCAAATGGAAGGGGCTGAAGGCCAGAAAGTCGCTTGGAGTCAGGTCGTGACGCTTCTTGACTAGCAGGGTCATGTTTGCTGACACTGTTCCTCTGCTGGGAACACAGGCAAGGACCAGGAGCACAGCAGGGTGTCAGGGCCAGAGGGAGGTGAGCCAGGGTGGGGGCCAGTGCCCCAGAGCCCTCAACCAGCACGTGGGGAGCCTGGGCCAGGACAAGGGCCAGTGCCCCGGAGCCCTCAACCAGCACGTGGGGAGCCTGGGCCAGGACAAGAGGCTTTATTGGAGCATTTTCTGTTAGGATCGAAACAGCTGGAGAGAAATACAAAGCGTCACAAAATAAAAATGTTAGGATTTGGTGACTCCAAACCCTTATTGTTAGGCAGTTAGACTTCCATGGAGATTTGAGAAGCAAGAAAGGTGCAGAATTGATAAAGACCAAAGATATAAAAAGCTACAATAATCTGGCAGCTGACGGAAGTCAACACACAGCTGTGTTTTTAATTCTAAATAACTCAAGTGTGAGATTTTATTTCTAATTTTAAGTCAGATTTTATTCCCTTGTGTTTAGCAAGGGAAGTCTTATTTCAGCTCTCTATATCCCTACATTAAAATTTAATTTATTGACAGGGGTGCCAATCACATATGTTTGTGTTAAAGAAATAATCCGAGTGACAACATAAACTATATATATATTTTTAATTTTGAAGTTTTTTTTATACATGGTAAATAATATATTCCTTACTAAGGTTTAGTTACAATTCAACACTGATTATTCTCAAGGATAATATAAATTCTATGTTTTCCTGGTTGGGGATTAAATCTATATTTTAAGTGTATTTACAAAAAAAAAAAACCCTTATTGTGGAAACAAAATAAATTTCTTCATAATGAAATGTTGAAGTTGTTTAACAAAACATCTCAATTTTTTTTTCAGAAAGTGCACATTCTGAGCTGTTAATAACAGCTCTTCTGCTGCAATAAAACAATAACTGACCGTGACCGCTCTAAGTAATAACTTTCGTGACAGCTCAGTGGATCTACAATTCCTTCATCAATCCTCACACAAAAATATCCTTCCTTTAAATAGTAGAGCTGCCTTAAGTGTCGTTTGTTAATTGTGTTTGAAAAATAAACAGCTCTTCCAAGATATAATGAACACATAGCATCAGAGTACTCCCCTCCAGTGACTAATTAAAATCAGATACTATTTATAACTGCTTTGCCCATCAAATGATACTGAATGTTGAAGAGAAAACAATTCCTCATGTGTTTCCCTGAACAACACTCATAGTCCTATTTTTCATCACTATTCATCTCAAGTTTGATAGCGCTAAAGACCCATCGCATTGAGTAGTCATTGCAAGGGTACTGCCTGTTTTGTCATGATGCTAAACATTCCCTACCAGACCTGCTGTATACCCATAGAATTTCTCCCCAAAATGACATTCTCAGTATGGAGATGGGAGGAACTGCACAATTTAATATTGAGATGAAAGCGCTGTCCTAAACTTCCAGATAGGAAACTTATTTCAGAAATATGTCTTACAGTCCTTTGTTTCAAATAAAAATAAATAGTAGGAAACGGAGGAATTTATGTGAACCCAAGAACTCTCTTTCTTATCAATCTCTCTTACTTCCTCTACTGAAAATATCTGAGCAAGTAAAAAAGCCGTGGTGTAGTGCTTATAGGACACCGGGATTCATAAAGCTCTCTAAGGTACAGATCAATATACCTTTATCTCTATCCATTCACTGGAACCTCAAAATAAAATGCAGTGAAGCTAATTATTCTAACCTTAATATGGCCACTGTTGATCCTGTTATAATGCTGAAGAAAGTAGGAATGCTATTCCCTAAAACTTTAAATAAGCTTTAAATTTATTAACGTAAAGTTATAACACCAGAGATGACAGTGTTGAAAGATAGCCAATCAAATTAGCATTAATACAGTTTTCTACACATGGAAAAATAACAGGAAATGGAAATATTGAGAGAAAGAAAATAGAGGTATTTTTATGGTACATACTTACTAGGCATTCTTTAATGAAAAAGGAAAATATTGATTTTAATAGTCATATACATTGATATTTCAGTGAAACAGATTTTCTACTTTTTCTTGCCGAAACTACAGGGTACTTTTTGGCTTGTTTGTTTGCTTATTTAGAATTCTTTCTGCTATTACAATATATCACTATTTACTATTCCCTACTAGCATCAAAAATTTTAAAAAGTAAACAGTATTTAAAAGAGAAGGAGTTATAGTAAGAAATCTTGCATCAAAGCTACAAGAATTGTACACATAGTTGCTTTGCTCAAACATCCAAATGCACAACTATAAATGCCAACCAGGAAAAAGAAATGCAGAAAAAAGAAATGCTTACCTAAATGGTTAAGTAAAGAGATAACCATTGCGTAATACATGAAATGGGAAAATGTTTCTACGAATGGACAATAGTTGTTATTGTAGATGACCCAGGAAAAACTATAAGATGTTTTATATTTGAAAATGCATAAACAGAATGTAAATAATATCCATTTGATATTATGCAAATAAAATAAAGCTTATATTTAAATATATTAAATATATAGTTATAAATATTTTAACTAGACGTACACATAAAATTGTTCTTTGTAGCTAGAAATTTTTTTTCTCATCCCGCAAAATCATGAATGAAGTATATAAATTCTGTGTGCATTATCATTTGCATTAAATCAATACCATTTTATTTAAGCCTTAATTTTTTTTACCACCTATAAATTTTTCTGTTTGCCTCCATAGAGCAAACAAACTTAATATCTAATTAGTACAAAATTTTAAAAACCAGAGGAGAAAGAAGCAGTTTTCCATATATGTATGCATTTAAACAAGTTTATCAATTTAGTTAATAAAGTCTGATTTCTTTGAAAGAGACAGTCCTCTTTCTTTTGCCAAATTGAAAAAACAAAAGGAATGGATATAATTGTACAGTTATGATTATTTTTCCCTTGTTCCCAAATGAAAATTGCAATTTAAAATCATTCCAGAAAATATTTTGCTTTATTCATTGCAAAAATTATAGATCAAAAGAGAACAGGCATGATGAATTGAATATACCATTCAAACTTAAATTACTTAAACCAAAAATTACCCCAAGAATTCACTATTCTTGAATGCTCTTACCTCACCCACCTCCTCTGTTCACTGGACTGAAGGTTTTCTCTGAGAGTTTAAAGGTGCCTTTTGCTATTGTCTGAATTGTACTCATACATTTATCTTTGTGCTTTTTCTCTCAAATCCCCAGTTGCATGAAAACAATGGTGTGTTATAACTTAAATTACCTTGACAATGCTGCTTTAGAGGTCCTGAACGTTTTGATATCTTATTAATGAAGTCAATGAGGACTTTCAATACGAACTTACAGTTTTAAACAAGGGAGAAATTGCACAATTTGATACAAACACATATTAATTTTTCTTTATTAACTAGATTTTCTTTGCTGATAATTAAATTTAAATATTACTTCCAATTAGATGTCAGAATCTGAATATTCAACAGTGCTGCTTAATCTATAAAATTAAGAGCCGATACTTTACCTCACTTTGAGGTTCCCTTGCTGGGGCTGTCCATCGTACACTGATAAAATATCAAAATCCTCTTCAAGAGCGAAGGTGTGAAATGACAGCTGTATCCTGTTGCGCTCTCCCGTGAGGACAATCCACGTGCAGTTCGCGTAGTTGGGGTAACCATGAGGGAAGCCGGGGCTCTCAATGGTGCCGTTGGGACCTTGGACTAAGCCACCACAGTTTTGACCTAAGAAAGAAAACACACAATTTTGACCATCTTTAATCTCAGGTTATTTGAAATCTTATAATAACTTCTTTGTAATTCTTGCACACGAATATTGAATGATAAATTGTAAAACTCTTTCTTCCATTCTTGAGATACTTTGCTAAGAAGAACATGTTCCAGCTCCATCCATGTAAACACAAAAGAGGTAAAGTCTCCATCTTTCTTTAAGGCTGCCCAAATGTCCATCGACCCACGAATGGATTAATAAATTGTGGTACATGTATACCATGGAATACTATGCAGCCTTAAAGGCCATTTTCTGATCTTATCGTCCCATTACCTAGGACCCATGTTAAAGAACTATCTGCACAGGTGCACAAAAACAAAATGGGATGTTCCTCTCAGCTGTTTGTGACACCAACGAAACTATAAATAGCCAAAACCTCCATTAGCAGAGAAATAACTAAAATTGTAGTGATAAATGAGGCTGCATTTTTGAAAAATGAAGTAGGTTGATATGGGTTGATGTTCGAGGGTTGTTAGGTGAAAAACGCAAGCTGATATACTAGCTGCCAAGGACAGTTTATGTAAAATAAGTCACCATGCTCCCCCATCTAACAGGTCAGGAAGGGTACTGACCAAATTGTCAACAGAGGTTATACTGGGATAGGGTGTGGGAGAAGTGGAGGGTGGTCCAGGTGAACAGGCAGCATTTTTAGCAAGAGCATATTTGTATAACGCCTATGCGAATAAAAAGAAAATTTGAACAAAAAAGAAATCATATCTTTTCACACTGGCTGATTTTTACTTTTTATCTTCCCACACCCACCAGGAGAGAGGCAGGACTGGGGTCCTTGTCTGTTTTGTTCGTTGATATAGCTCAAGCTGCCAGAATAGTGTCTGGTATGCAGTGGAGCTCAATGCACATTTGTTGAATAAATGTGCTAGTCAAAGTTCTAAAAATAAATATGTATTTCTTCCATGTCTAAAAAATGATTTTTTAAGAGGCAAAGAATAGACTGTGCCACTCACAGGCCCCTGTGCTGGTGGGGTGGAAGGAGAAGCCAGCTGCACAGATGGGAATCCCAGGGCCTTCTCCCCAACACTTGTTCCTCTCTTGAGAGGGTCACTAACAAGCATAAAAAGGGGGCAAAGGCAAGTGTGCAGAAAGAGCAGGACACTCAACCAAGCTTTTCTGCAAGAAGCTTCTCTGAATCAGAAAACTGAGCATAGAACCTAAAGCCCAAGGAAAAGAATTGATGTGACCAAAAAGCCACGTTCTTCAGCTCCATCTGGGGGCAACATAATCCCCAAACTCCCTCAGCCCAGAAGAGCTGCCAAATTGCCATGGCTGCTGGGAGTCAAAATAGAGATCTTCTCAGGGGAAACAACAGCTGGGTGCAGGTGTCAGGGTGCAATTGGGAAGGGGGTGCTCCCTCAGCCAGTTGCACAGTGAGCCCTGGGAGGTTACCTGGGCAGAGGCCTTATCAGCACATTAGCACTGGCTACCACTGGGCCTACCAGTGTCCCATGTCACAGCGGATATGATGCAGCTCAGCTCTACCAGGGGTTGCCCAGCAGAAACAGCCCTGAACCACGCTGGCCCACAGCTCCCTCCCCCCAGGGGTGGCATCTCATGCCATCAGGCTGCACAAGCCAGACACGGTGGCGTGCCCCCCTGCTAAGCCCTGTCTGCACTGGATCCCTCAGTCTTATTTCTCCTTTTACACATTTCTCTTTGTCTTCACTCCACTTGCTGCTGCAAGCTTTTATCATCTTTCTCAAGATAACCTCTACATCTTCTAACTAGGACATCCATTGCTACTAGGGCAATCCCTGCAATATTTTTAGACTTTTTTTTTTAATCAAAAGGTAATGTACACATAAAAATGTGAACGAATCGCAAATATATAACTAGATGAATTATCACGATGTAAACACAATAACACCCACCGAGGTCAAGAAATAGATTTGCAGCCCCAGAAATATCTATGGGCCCCTCCCAGGTACTACACCTGCCCCCTGTCTAAAGGCAGCCCAGAGCAGCCTTATATGAGGCAGATCTTGACATGTCACTGAGCTCCAACATTGTCTCTTTCCCATGGAACACAGACCAAAGTCCTGATGAAGGCTATGTGCCCGGGTACAGTCTATCCCCTCTTGGCTCTCTGGCCTCTTCTCATAGCTTCTTGGGCTCCTCACACATGGGCCTTAAGTACTTTCAGTACATGAGGCTCCCTCCTGCCACAGAGCCTGCCGGTTAGTGGGCACAGGAGGCTGCTATTCCTCCTTCATGTTCTCAGCTCAAATGTCACCTCCTCAGGGAAGACTTCCTGGATTTCCCAGGCTAGCTTAAGTCTGTTACAATCTCCTGAGCATCCTGAACCTCTCCTTCATAGCACTTATCACTTCTGAAGAACACATATCCCAGAGTCTCTTCTGCACAGAATGTGATCCAGGAGGCAAGGTTGGCATCTGCTTTGCTTACCACCGCCTGGTGAACGGAAAAGGTCATAAAGCCTCACTCACCCTTCTCCCCGCTGGGAGGCACAGAACTGCCTTCTGAACGGCAGACTAGAGCTTATGAGTGACCCTGGGGTGATGTCTCACTTAACTGGCTGGCCACTGGGTTTAAGGCCTGGCTCCTCCGCTCACAAACTGAGCAATGGAAGATGAGTCCTTCCTTTAGTAGCCTCAATGAGAAAAGAGGGCAGCAAAGACTCATGTCTTAGACCGGAGAGAGAGGTGGCTGGCCTGATCTGGTCCCTGTGGTCTCCATCAGGGCAGCTGCCTCCCACTGCCTGCTCACAAGGAACCCCCCCTGGAACCTGGGGCCCAGGAGAAGCTGTGCTCAGGAGATGTGTTTGGGGGCACCTGCCACCAGCTGGGTGGACCTCTGAGCTCGGGATACCTGCCAGTAGCCCCTGGGGGCCTAAACTATTTCTCCTATGCAGCAGGACTCCTGCTGTCCCAACATCCTTTCCAGTCCTAGTGCGCTGCACCTCAGGGTGACAGGATGTGCTGCCAGCCTCTTGTTCTCTAACAAGCCTCTGGGGAGGGTTTGTACAAACCAAGATCTGTGTGGACAGCTCCCTGGACACATGCTTCCTTTCTCTACCAGCACCCCCATTTTCCCTTTGTCACTTCATTTCTATGTGTCTGTTTTCTCTTTCCTCATTCTCCTTTTCTCTTCTCTCTCTGTTAGGGACTGAATTGTGCAGCCCTTACCATTTGAAAAAAAAATCACACATTGAAGCTCTAACATCAAGAATCTGCTCTAAAGAGATAAGGTCTTTAAAAGGTGATCGAATTAAAATGAGGCCATGAGGATGGGCCCTAATTCCATCTGGTATCCTCTTAAGAAGAGGAAATTTGGACACAGATAGAGACAGGGATGTGCCACACGGAGGAAAGGCCACATGAGGACACAGTGAGAATGTGACCATCTGCGCCCCAAGGAGAGAGGCCTCTGGAGAAACCAGTCCCGCCAGCACCTTGATCTTGGACTTCTAGCCTCTAGAACTGTGAGAAAATAAGAGGCTATTGTTGAAGCCACCAGCACGTGGTACTTTGTTGTGGCAGCTCCTGCATGTGAACATCCTCCATCTCCTTGTCTTTCCCTCCTCCCTCCTCTGGCTTTCTCTCCTTTCTCCCTTCTCTCTCCCTGTCAATCCTTCCCCTCCCTCTCCCCGTAGTCTTTCCTATCCCACCCCTGCCCTGCATAAGGCAAATGAAACCAGACCTGATGCTCTCATCTCTACCACTGCTCCATGTCCCAGGGACCCTCCAGAGACTGCTGCAGCCCCACAGCCCTTAGGATCAGAGACAGCCTGAGCCCCATGGAATCCTTGGACCATGCCTAAGAGAAGCAGTTTTACTTAAGGTGTCACACCCAAAACACAGGTCAGTTCCAGAAGGCACAGGAAACACCTATGTCTGCACTGGAGGAACTTCTGCCAGAAGGTGTGGTTGGAACCATCAGAGCACAGACTGCTGGGAGGGGCCAGAGGTGGGGGCTGTGCTTCTATGAGCACCAGTGGTGAGGCGGAAAGCCTGGACCCCACTCTCAGCCTCTGGCCTTCCCCTGCCCCTCAGATGAGCGAGGCATCAGGGTACTACCCTCAGTAAAACTTTCTGATTACTGGAAAATACTGACAGGTACAGTTTGGTAAGATCTGATGAGAGAAGTACAGAGCAGTAAACTCTGGCTTGAAGCCTCAGAGCAGGCTTCCTGGGAAGAATGGCATCTAAGAGCAAACCTGAGGATGAGTGAGAGCTGGCAGGCAAAGGGCAGAGGAGCATGTCGGCCAGAACAGCAGCATGTGCACAGAGCTGGAGGACACAGCATGGGGAAGTGGTTTGTGGCTTGTCCCAAAGTAAGTCAACCAGGGAGGAAATGTTTTGTGGTTTAGGAGCTTCCTGGAGAGGCTCTTCCATGTACTCCTTGCTCTAAGGCGCTGTATGCCCCTGTATTCACCAGAACACAGGAGGAGGAGTCAGTTCATGACCCAACAAGTTCCATCTTTCCAGGTACTGACATCCATTGCAGGTGGCCTTAAAATCAGTGCTTCCAGCCCAGGGTTGCTGAGAATCCGCTTACCTGGGAGAGGATACAATTTGGTGCAGGGGGCACTGGCCGATTTGGGGGAGGCCTCCTAGATGACTCCCTTCTCTCCACTTGAAACCCGGGCCCTGGGGAGTTCCTAGAAGCCTTGCTCAGGTGTGCTGACAATGGTGCAGGTAGGGACCCATTGTGCAGATAGTCTGGAGGGGGTCGTGGAGGAGGCTGGGAAGGTTTCCGTAGGGTTTCAGGAGTATTGATCACCTGTATGTGTAAGACAAGGAATGCCTGAGATAAGGAATCCTTAGTGCACTTAAAAACACAGGGGCACCCTTGTGTGCCTCATTGAGAGAACCTTAGTCCAAGGGGAGATCCTTCATGCCTGACCTGTTAAATCTTCCGAACATGCCAGAGGTCAGCTGAAACTTTAAAGTCTTTAGGGGGCATCAGAACCAATTGATCTGTCTCTCAAGCCAGAGATCTTTCTCCCAAGGCCCTTGCGATTGCTAATAAAACCCAAGGGCCCACCTCATCTCTACATGGCTTTGGAGCTGGTGGAAGGTTCTTAGGAAATCCAGCATGGTCCTGAAGGATAGCAGAAAAGCAGCAATGTTTGAGGGGAAAGCCCTTACCTTTCGTTTACCTTGGGGCGTTTGCAACTTGAAAGTTGGGTTGGCATGACCAGTTCCACTCTTCTGAGATACCCTGAAGGGACAGCTAGAAACAAGAGGTCAGAGGGAGGGGTGTTCAGCAAGGGTCAGTGAGTAATTTCCCCTTCACCAAAGCACAACCATCAAGTCTGCTCTGGAGGAAGCTGAACTGGTGTTCTCAAACTCTATCTTTCCAAGGAAGAATACTTGTGTGTGGCGATCAGAGGACTCAAAAGGAAAGAGAGTGGGCCTTCATAAAGCAGAGTTTTCTCAGCATCTTCTCGTCACTCTTTTAAGACCCTTCCCCTCTAAAGGACACAAGATGGCACCAGCCATCAATCAGTCTCCCTCAGGCATAGATTCAGAAAGACTTGTGACTTAAAATCCCTTCCAAAACAAGTGTAATGTAATAGGGGACTCAGAGACAATACCTCTTCCACATCCAAAAGAATGAATTACTTAAAAGCAAACAAACAAACAAACAAAAACCTTTGTCCTTGTCTTGATGTCCAGTCACCCCTATGACTGACTTAAGTTAGTGATCCCTTCTCTGTCATCTCAGTTTCCTGCTCTTTAAAATGGAGAACAAATCAGTAAGAGAAAAGTTGGTGAACTGGTTTTATTTTCTATTCTAAATTGAATTGGTTGGGAGTAATCTGCTGAGACGAGTTCTGACAACCGGGCTCAGTAGACAGTATGTGCAGTAAGATCAATGAGTGATGTCTGCCTTGGTCACAGAGCATCACAGCAGGGGAGGGTGTACCTTGCATTTATCTTCATTAAATTAGACCCACCACCCCCAACACTTTCCCTAGGCACTGCTTATGAAGAACTTCATGATCTATACAAGTAGACCCCAAGTCCTTTCTGGGACCCCATCATACCTGAAATGTTGCCGCAACTTGGAAGGGAGAGCTAAGGGCTTGAGTTGGCCCAGTTTGTTGTTCTGTTTGCAGCAACAACACATCAGCATCAGTACCGCCAGCACAAAGAGAGCTGAGAACACTCCAGCTATCACAGGACCAACACCTTCCAAAAACAGAACCAGGAGGAAGATTTAGTAGCTACTGGGCTACAGCAGTGGATTTCAGACAATGTATTTCTGATTCTTCTTCAGATATTTGATTAGCATTTCATTTGTATTACTTACTTTAACTTACAAATTATAACAAAAAGCACACATTGTGTACCACTGGGAAACCACTAATATTTGCTTAAAGAGCCAGGTCAACTTTCTTAGTGTAGCTTCTACAGCCAATTTTGCATAGCTGCAGAGAGGCAAGCTATTCAAGCTCTGTTCTCATTTGCCACTAGTTTTTAGCCTGAATCATAATTTTCCTGGACACACAGCAACTAACACAAAATACTGAGACTGATTTAAGATTAGAACTCTGACCAATAATCCAAATGTCTCATTTGGTTTTATCAGAACTACCTCAATGTTCTCACAAATTAAAAAGTTCAATGTAGAAAATATATGCATTCCAAGGAAGCACTATTTTTACATGTTTTTATATACCATGGTTTCATCCTTGAAAGATTTCAGGGTTTTTTTTTTCTTTTTTAAAAGGTACTTTGCTACTATTAAAAAAAAAAAAAAAAAGCTTAGGAGACACTGGAATCCATGACAATTCCACTAAAAATTATAAAACCTTTCTGGAGCCGGGCTCAGTGACACCGCTGTAATCCTAGCACTCTGGGAGGCTGAGGCAGGTGGATTGCTTGAGTTGGCGAGTTCAAGATCAACCTGAGCAAGAGCCAGACCCTGTCTCTAAAAAAATAAAAACAGCCGGGTGTTGTGGCAGATGCCTGTAGTCCCAGCTACTTGGGAGGCTGAGACCAGAGGATTGCTTGAGCCCAACAGTTTGAGGATGCTGTGAGCTACTACTCCACAGCACTCTACGAAGGGTAACAAAGTCAAACTCTGTCTTAAAAAAACAAACAAACAAAAAAACCAAAAAACAACTTTTCTGGGTGCCCGGTTCCCCATTTTAACCTTCATTCATCAGAGGAAATATAAACCACCATAATGTGGCCCAGGTTTTGTGATTATTCTTAAGCGTCAAAAAAGGACGAATCACCCTCCTACCCCCTAAAAGGACTAGGACATTTGGGGAGCCACAGTCTCTCTTAGTGCGGACAGTACAGGAAGCCGCTGAGCCACGCCCCACTCCAGGCGGCCCCGTCCCTCCTCTTGGCGGTCTTTTTGCTCCTCCTCTCTTTATCTGGGTTTCCTCCTCTACAAAATCGGGATGATTCCGTGTGGACGCCAGCCACACGCCCCGCGCCCGCACAGTGCCCACCGTCTGCACAGCGCAGGTGGGGCCGGCAGGCGGGCACTCACCCTCGGGGGGCATGGGCCCACTGTCGACGCTGCCCCCGTGGCCCGGAGTATCGCAGAAGGGCGGGGCCCAGCCCGGGAGGCAGTGGCAGTTCAGGTTGTTGTTGCACACCTAGGGCGAGGGAAGGGCGGAGGTGTCAGCACCGCGGAGAGCGCCGGCCACCCGCAGGGCCATCCTGTCCCTCCTTCCGCAGGAGGGAGGAGCTCGGGACCGCACGCACTTACCCCGTGGCCATTGCACTTCTTCCCGCAGCCCTGGGTTTCAAAAAAGGAGGTGTTCCTGCATTGCCCCTCGAAGCAAATCTGCAGTGAGGAGAAAGCAGGATCATTAGGGTGGGGACTAGGAGATGGGGTTTCGTATACTGAGCACACAAGTGCTGTTAGATAATTGCACAACTTTGTATATCCCGATTATCCACTGAAAAGCTCAAACTTATGGCCCGCCCCCTATGGCTCTTGCACCAGAGCAGTAACACCTTATTGGCTGTTCTACCATCCCGACACCTCCCCTAACCGAGACTGTATCAGATGCCCTTGTCCTTTGCTCTCTCTCTCTCTCTACCCCTCTTCTCTCTCTCCTCTCCTCCATTCCCCCGGTTCTTTCTCTCTCTCCCCTCCTCCTTAATGCTGCTCTGCAGCTTCCCCCGCCAATAAAGACCTTTCATACAAGCCTTGGTGTTCTGTGAGTTTTGTGCCGGTCGAGTGCCCCCCTTTCAAGTGCCCCAAAGGACGGCCCGCTTCAGGCCATTTATTACAATGAAAAATAAAAAATCACCTAAAAAGCCAAAAACAGGACAGCAAACTAAAATCTGCTATTACTTTTGAGAGTGGGGAAAAACAGTAAATATTATATTAAAATATATTTAACAATACAGGGTAGACATAAAGTTCATGTGCAATTTACTATTTTAAACTATTTTAAATTGTACACGAACCTTATGTCCACTCTGTATAATATTAAATATGTATTATTACATGGTACATTAGTGTTATGTTCATTATGTTGTTTACTTGTCTATTAAAATGCACTAATTTTAATATTATAATTAAAAATAATGATGGTGACCATAGTCTACTCTGTGCCAGGTACTATACCAAGTGCTTTGCATCGTTTTTATAATTTCATTGTCACATTAACTCTATGAGATGGTTGACATTGATTTCCTCAAGCTTCCTGGACTCCTAGTCCAGTTTTAATTCATATGCTAATTAATGATGAGTTCTGTGCAGGGGTGGGGAACCTGACCCTTCAAGGAAACTTGTGGCCTTTCTGGCGTTAAAGGCTACCTTTTGAGGTTATTCAAATTTTATAGAACAAATCCTTTTATTACAAGTGGTGCAACAGGGGAAGGTGAAGCTTTTCTTGCCTCCTCTGGTGCTTAAAAATAACAATCCTGAAATTAGATGGCTGCAGGTTCGTCACCCCTGGCAGGGATTCTCTCCTTAACCTGTCAACGAATTCTGTGGGGTGTGATTGCTGTCACTATAAAAGAAGCCATTGAGGTTCAGGGTGGAGGAGGCTCAGGTGTGAGTCCGGGCATCCTCCCTCCAGGACTCATGACTATCAATCACTTCTCCCTTAGCTGGCTCCTGAGTTAGGCTGGGGGAAGTGACTTACATGGTTGTAGCCACATTTGGTCCCTGTCATCACCAGGCCTGGGTCCAGCATGTCACCCTCCTCCTCAGGACCCCGGTAGACATGGGTGCCCCGGCACTGGATCTGCCTCCCATTCATGATGATGGTCGTGTCGATGGGCACCGCATTGGACTCCAGGGGCCGAGCCTCAGAGCTCTGACACTGGATCTTCCCACACTTGGCATCTCTGGGCAGAGAGAGAGAGAAGGAAATCAACTCTGAGGTGAGTGAAGAGCTAGGCACCAGAGGGCTTCAGTTGTTTTTAACTAAGACAACAGGCTCATGTGGGGCAGGGCAGAGGTCCAGGGTAGTGAGTGTGCCTTAGGGACCCATCAGTAGGGACTCTGTGCGGACTGAGATCAGAGAAGGACACAGGTTACTTGTCCCTTAGCAGATCCAAGCCAAGGAACCAGCCTGTGGAAGTCTTTACTTCAGGGACAACTGCCTGACCTGAGCAGTCTGTCCCTTTTTGCTCTTCATGCCATCATCCACCCAGGAGCTCAAAGAAGCCCGAAGCCTGGGATCATCTCTGACTCCCCATTCTCCCTCAGTCCTGGGTTCAAGCAATTTTTAAGCTCTGTAAATCTTCCCTGTGTATCTGCCTTAATTCACATTGCCACCCCTCTCATCAGGACCTCTGGAAACTGCTTTCCCTGCCTCCGATCTTATCCCATAGGAGTCCAATTTCCACACTGCTTTCAGGCTGAAGTCACAACTTTCCTAACTACACATTCAAGCTTTTCACAATCTGACCTTTGGCTCATTTCTCAGCAGCCCCCTCTCCACTGTACCCCAACATTATACCTTAACTGTACCAAACTATTACCAGTTCTTCCAGTTGCTAGTTTTTCTTACCTCATGCAGCACCACTCTCCATCTTATTCACCTAAGTAAATGCTCCAGATCTCAGCATAACTATAGGTATAACTTCCTTTGGGAAACCCCCTCATCCACTAAGTTGGGCTGGCTGGCTTGCTCCACATTCCCACGCTGTATTGTTAATTAAAAGTTCCATGCACTCAGTCTAATAATCTTACACATGGGAGACTCTCCTAGAGAGTGGAAGGATGGATGGATGAGTGGAGGGGTGAGTGGGTGGATGGAAAGAAAGATGAGTGGGTGGATGAATGGACAAATGGATGGGTGAGTGGATGAGTGGATAGATGGATGAAATGAGTGGGTAGGTGGATAGCTGGTTGGAATGAGTAAATGAATGAATGAATGAGTGAATAATACATGATGGGCTATTCAGATGAAGGCATAATTAGAAATGACTCAAGAGAGCCAATTCCCTGCCCCACTGTAAGTCCCCAAAGGAAACCTGATTAGCTTTCTAGGAAGCATTGCCACCCACAACCCGCTCCTTGACTTCCGTAGGGCTGAATGGTGCATTGTCAAACAATAGGCTAAGAATAGATGACTGACTTCAACTGACTTATTTAAAAGCCCAGTTCTGGGGTCAGCCACACCACTGAGCCAGGCAGGAGGAGGAGGGATAGAGCAAGAACTGTTTTGTCACCCTATCTCGTGAGGGCTGCCCTCTGGACCTCACCTCATGTTGCACTTCTTGTGTTCACCATTCATGTCCTTCCCACAGTTTCCAAAGGTGTCTCCTGCTACATTCACCTTCTCAAAGCAGAGATCAGGGGCAGGCCGGGCTCCTGGGTGGAAACATTGATCAGTATACTTCCTGTCAGCCCCCTGGGACAAAGCAACCCTTGTAAAATCATCAAGTTAAGAATGGTTTATGGGAGGGAATACTCAGCCTCTCTTTCTGGCACTCCTATCAGGTTATTTCCATCTCTATACTCTCACCAAGACCCAGTCCTACAAAATGTTTTACATCAGTTCTTCCTGCCTTATTGAAGATTTCTGTCTGTGGAAGTTCGCACGCTATGCCTGCTCTCTAATGAAGAAGTCCTAGCCCATTTCAAGATTTTTAAAAATAGGCAATACATGCACACAATTTTAAAAATATAAAGTATGTCTCTGGAATTTTTTCTCATAGCCATCCAGTTCCTACTCCTCTATGTCATGGAGAAACAGCACTTATTCACAGCAGATTTTCTAGAGATAATTATATTTCTATCTTCTGTATCTCCTAGATACAATTCCGTGTATACCTTGTAGAGATTATCTAACAAAGACTGAAACCGTATTCTATTCACTGTTCTATAACTTGCATTTTTCACTTAATGTATTGTGGAAGATGACTTGATTCAGTGAATACAGAGCTGCTTTCTTTTATTCAGTCACATAGCATTACATCATATGGATGTACCAGGATTAACGGTTCCTATTGAGGACACAGAGGTTGTGATTGCTGTAACTAATAATGGTGCAATCTCTGTAACTGTATCTTCACATACATGTCCAAGTACAAGTGGTAAATGTTTCTAAGCAGTGGAATTGATGGGTCCAATAAGTGCATTTAAAATGTTGATATCTCTAAATAACCTTCCATAAGATTACTATTTTTATTATTATATTAACTTCTAGTCTGATATATAAAAAGTACTACCTCATAGTAGCTATAATGTGCTTTCTCTTAACATGACTGAAGTTAAATGTTGTTTCATAGCTTAAAGGCCGTTTGGATATGTTTTTCTGTCTACATCCTCTGTTCACTTTTCTTTTGGAATATTTTTATCCATTTGACCACTCATAAAAAGCATCAAGGGATTGGGAAGAATGCTGTACACTGGCTTTCCCTGAACATCTACTCTGAATCATGGGAATAAAATAGTATTTGGTGGTATCTGGAGGTGCTGTTTTGCATCTATGATTCTAAGCTGCTCCAAGGGTTGGAGAGGGAGGCTGGCTGGGAAGTGCTGGGGTGGGAAGAGGACCATGCTCCCCAGGAGAGCCCTTACCAGGCCCCCACAGCTGCTGGCACTGCTCCTGGTAGGTGAGGCACATGCCATTATAGCAGTAGGCCTGGCCACCCTCGCAGGGGGTGCCATCCATCTGGTAGAAGTTGGTGGGGCAGTGGGGAGACTTGCCCGTGCAGAACTCCGGGAGGTCACATTGCCGGGCCTGCTCTCGGCATAGGGTGCCAGGAGCTAGCAGCTGAGCCAAGGAACAAGAGGGAAAAAACAGTCAATCTCCTCCCTACCTTCAACCCTATCAGCCAAGGACTCATAAGCACCACTCTTAAAGAACAGACTTTTCCATTCCCATTAATGCACAGCACTTTTTACATGACCTCATTAACTCAAACCATCATCCACCTTCTCATAAGAATAGTGACTTTGAGTTTTCAAGGTGTTTTCACAAATGCTAACTTATCTCCTCCTTATAGCAGTATAATAGATAAGAAAGAGTATTTATGCAACAACTTACAGTTTACTACGTGCTTTAGTAATAACAGCTTCTTTTATGCAGTTTCCACTTACATGCCCGGTACAAATATTATTTCATTTAGTTTTCATGATAGTCTTATGTAATATAATTTTCCCTATTTTATGATGAAAGCTGAGGCTGATAGAGATTAGACAACATATTCAAAGTCTCATGGTAAGTGATTGAGGCGCCAAACCCACTAATATATAGACACAAATACATGCACACACACACACACACAACTAGTACTCATATAACATCTTTGAATTTACAAAGCTCCTTAGCAAAAAGCATCCCCATTACAAAGCCAGGAACTGGGCTGCGTATCTTATCTCATGTAAGTCTTGCAATACCAATGAGATAGATACAGCTTTTTGCCCTCTTTGCAGATCAAATAACCTGATCAATAATACCCCTTGGAAAAATGGCAAAAACTGTGTTTTCACTTCAGTCTTATGGCCTCTCTAAGTGGTCCATGTTACTAATATTCTTCCCACTTTACAAATAAGGAAACTAGTCTCAGATGGTTAATAGTTTGCCCCAAATCACACAGCCAAGGCTTGAAGTCAAAAGTCTCAGACACCAGGGAATCCTTTCTGAGGCTCAAAGTGAAATCCTTGGACTGAATGAAATGGTGACACTCAGCCTGATTCTTAGGCCTTCCACCAAGACTAGAAGGACTCGGCCTAGCACAGTGAATTTCCTGTGCCAGGCAAGGAAAACTGTGACTGGGAATAATTTCCCCTACCCTAGGGTGACTCCACACCACCCATACGGTCCTCCCAGGAGAGAAGGCAGACAGGCGTCTTTGCTGGCCACTCTCAAATTGAGAATGGGCCTGCTAAAAGAGTGGCAGTTGTGAGGCCGAGGGGTAGCATGCGCAGAAGGGTACAGTGGGACGCAACTCTCCCACCCAGGAGCTGGTGGATCAGAAGAGGCCCCACCCTGCCCAACCTGCCTGCTCAAATGCAGCCCCTTAACCAGCAGAGGGGCCCTGGGAAGAGCACTTAACCTCTTTGTGTTCTCTTTGTGTTCATTTGCCATAATTCAGGATAATACTCCTCTCATGGCATTATTAAAAAGCCTGCATTAGAATAAGGTACTCGAACAGTATCTGGTACATAATGAGCACTCAGCAGCGGGAAGCACAGGCTCTCAATTCCTATCTAAAAGCTTGAGGCCCGATGGGCTTCAGACTTCAGATTTTCAAAAGCAGATAACATAATACATATGTACACATGTATCGATATATAATTACATAGGTGTATACATATACATATAATATATGTGTACATACTTTTGTATAAGTACATATGACTGTATATATATATAATTACATATGTATATTACACAGTCACCCATTAAAGCCTGGGATTACACTTTATGATCAAACACATTAATATTTCTCCAATGAAATTTGAATATTCAGTTTAAGTGTGATTAAAGAAAAGGCTACAGGCTCAGTACCTGTGACTCAACAGGTTAAGGCGCCAGCCACGTACACCTGAGCTGGCGGGTTCGAATCCAGCCTGGGCCTGCCAAACAACAATGATGGCTGTAACCAAAAAAAAAGAAAATGGCCGGGCATTGTGGTGGGCGCCTGTAGTCCCAGCTACTTGGGAGGCAGAGGCAGAAGACTCACTTGAGACCAGGAATTGGAGGTTGCTGTGAGCTTTGATAACACAGCACTCTACCAGGGTGACAGCTTGAAGCTCTGTCTCAAAAAAAAAAAAAAAAAGTCAGAAAAAGAAAAGGCTATAATTATCTCATGTCGATTTAGGTCAAGTTTGGTCACCAAAAGCATTTAATTTTTTGTTTTCAGTTTTCAGAACTTTCTGAATTTCTGAATTGTAAATAAGACACTGTCGCACTGCAGTAACACTGGTAGTGTTAGTAGTACTATCTGTCTCCCACGTCAGTGTCAGGGAGGTGGGCTTCAGGGTCAGGGAAAGCTGCCTTCTGATCTTTTTTTTGTTTGGAGACAGAGTTTTACTCTGTTGCTCCAGCTATAGTGCTGTGGTGAGTGTCCTCATCTTAAAATGAAGGTAATAGAATGCATACAGCTTATGGGGCTTTTGTGGAGACTGATTGAGGTAAAATTTTCAGCATAATATCTATCATCTACTAAGTGGTCCATTAATGTTAACAAAATTATGATAATTATTTTTATAAGCACAAATAAAATCAAGCCTTCTCTCTCTCCGAATACTTCTTTACATAAAAAGAAAAATAGCCGGGCGTGGTGGCTCATGCCTATAATCCTAGCAACCTGGGAGGCCAAGGCCCGTGGATTACTTGAGCTCATAAGTTGGAGACCAGCCTGAGCAAGAGGAAGACCTCCATCTGTACTAAAAATAGAAAATTTGAGGCAAGAGGATTGCTTGAGCCCAAGAGTTTGAGGTTGTTGTGAGCTATGATGCCATGGCACTCTATCCAGGGCAACAGCTTGAGACTTTAAAAAAAAAAAAAATACATATATATATATGTATATATATACACACACACACACACATATATATAAATATTTCTACCCCCTCCAAGGAGGCACCAAGTCTCTGGGATGACGTGAGCCCTATGAGGCCAAGTTGAGGAAGAGTAAACTTTTTTCAAAGGACTTTTCCAGCTCCAAGTTTCTGACACTCTGAGGCCATCCCTCCCCGAGGAAGGAGGTGAATCCCCAGCAGAGCAGTTGGCTGACAGTTGACAGCCCCAGGCAGATAAAGTGCCACTTACCTTACACTGGTAGCAGCAGGAGCCGTGGGCACACTCTGCCCCTGCCCTCAGAGTGCAGTTAGAGGCATTGCAGCAGGGGTTGTTACATTCCTGGGGAGGCAAAAGTGGGGTGAGGAGGTGAGAGGCTGGGAAGGGAGGGCTTTCTCCACCCCACCCCAAGAACCCCAGCCCCAGCTTCTGATAAGCTTTATACCTTTATCACTAAGCTAATGTGCATTTATCAGAGAAAATATACATATTCACAATTATCAGCTACACCACAACTAAGATGTTATTAATATTGGTGTTTGACTATTTTCCCAGGCATTTTCATATAACACACACACATATACATGCATATATATACACACACACACATATATTTATAAAAATATATATGCACACAACAATATATATACGCACATACATATTACAATCAAATTATCAGTATATATTGAGAATTTTAATTTTAATAGTTTTTTTCTTTCTTAAAAAATGTATACATCTTTTTTGGCATCCTCTGCATAAATACTATATTTCACAAAGTAATAGTAATCCCCCTGTTATTAATATAACATGCACATTTCTCCTTGCTACTGCATATTCTTCTAAAACATGACTTGTAGCAGAGTGTAGGTTACATTATATGAAATTGTAAGGTTTGTTTCTCCCATCCCAGACAGAACATCCAGACACTCTGCCTTCCTCAGCTGCCATCCCCACCCCACGCTCCCAGACCTTATTATTCCATAAACAGAGGCTGTGGGGATGAGAACATGCTGGAACAACCTCTCTGAACAGTTTAGGTCAGCCCCTGGGCCTGTTTCCTCAGGATTCTTTCTCCATCTGCTGGTCATCCTAAATCCTCCCTGGCTTAGACCTCTCTGGAATAGAAGTTCTCTGCGGGTTCCCTGCTCTCTTCCTTTCTGCTCCACAGCCTGAGATTTTTAAAATAATGATGAGATACCCCAGTGATTCTGAGGGTCCTTATCACACTCCTACAATCTTCACAAGCCAATTCATAAGCCATTTCTTGACAGTGTGTGGGGCTGGAACGTATCTCCATCACAGCCCTGTGAGGCAGCCTTGTCCCCACTCCACTTTCTGGGAAACTAAAGCTGGGTAAGTGCAGTGGCTGGCCAAGGCACACACCTGTCTGGGACCCTCCCCGTGGTTACTAACCATACCACAACCATGGCAATTCTCAATTGCATTCTCTTTTGACCTTGAGCTTGGGAAGCAATGCAAAATATTTCCCTCCCACTAACATTGTCATGGCCCCTCACCTCTTCCTCTCCACAGTCACACTCTTCCCCATCTTCCAGGTACCCGTTCCCACACCTCCGGCCTCCATATAGTGTCCTGGTATCTGGCATATTGGAGAGACACATTCCACC
The DNA here is from genome assembly GCA_963573935.1 of Arctocebus calabarensis. NCBI lineage: Eukaryota > Metazoa > Chordata > Mammalia > Primates > Lorisidae > Arctocebus > Arctocebus calabarensis. Next base: position 23,154 of record CAUYON010057701.1, read on the forward strand.
ACCTGACTGCAGATACCTGTCCAGCTCCCTCCTGTTGCATCTGTTGAACACTCTGGGAAAGGGGTGCCTGGCAGAGGACAAAGTTGTAATTAGTCGGGAGTCTTAGCATCCAGCAGCCAGACAGTTGTCAACCCTGCTACCTGTGGTGGCTGATTACACCTGGGTTCAGACCCTCGTGGTTCCATGCACATACATTCTGTCCCCTTAGCATATTCACAATACATTAATTTAGAATTCTTTCATCCTTGACGATAAGATATTTAACTCCCCATAATGTTTTGTTTTTATCATTCTGCCCAGAAAAAGTATTTGAGAATCAAGAGTAGCAATTTCTGCCCATTGCAAGAGGGGGTTACAAGAAGTTAACAGTTGTCAGTGTGTTATAATAGATCTTTGAGCCTTCAAGATGAATAAAGAACTAGCTAACTCGAACTTTTCCTGAAGCTGATATCAGATGGATATTCTCTTAGGACAGAAGACCAGGCCAAAAAAGACCAAGATCATGGGTTTAATTTCTTTATGGGCTAGTGATCTCATCTCAATTCTAAGGCTGCAGAGGGTAATCCAAACTCAACCAGCCAATTCACAAATACATACATGCTTTTTTTCATTAGAGTGTGGAAGATCCTGGGTCCCACTGTTGGGGAAAAGGACAAAAAGTACTAGCATTTGGGTCTACAAAGAGAGAGTTATCCTACACCCAATAACCAATCAAAGGTGAAACACTAGAGGGTTCCTGCAGCAGTAAGTTATGCTGTAAGGAATTCGTTACTAATAATTATTAAATTATTAAAATTTGTAAAGAATTTTTAAAAATGGAGTAATAGTTCATGTAATCTCTCAATCATTTGTCTACAGATATACTTTTTATTTTTATTTTTATTTTTGAGATAGAATATCACTTTGTTGCCCTCGGTAGAGTGCCATGATGCAACATAGCAACCTCAAACTCTTGGGTGCAAGTGATCCACCTGCCTCAGCTTCCCAAGTAGCTGGGAGTACAGGTGCCTGCCACAATGCCTGGCTATTTTTTAAGAGACCTGAGCCACAGTGCCAACCTAAAAACATTTTTAATTTTTATTTCTCTTACTATTCCCCAGCCCCTGGTTTAGAAGGGATGAGAGATCTTGTTCTTGCTCAGGCTGGTCTTGAACTTGTGAGCTCAAACGATCCTCCCACCTCGGCCCCCAGAGTGCTAGGATCATAGACATGAGCCGCCGTGCCCAACCATATATTCTTTTTAGATTGAGAGAAAAAAGGGTAGACTTAACCATCAGCTCATAGGGATTTAAACACAACCCATGAATTTGTATTCTAGTGTTAAGGTCATCCTTTCTGTGTCACAGCCAAGAAGGAATTACAAAAAACAATACTGGACACTGACACTCCAAGAAAGCTGCATTTTCCTTTGAGATGTTGAAACACCATTCTTTAAAAAGCACAAGAAGGTCCTTATGGTCTGGGATGCATCCAAGGTCCCACCATGGATGACTTCTAAGAAGCCTAGAAGAGCCCAGTGCCTTGTGCTGAGTCTAGACTTGACAAGATAAGACCTTAGAAGAAACTCCATGATCTCTTTCAAAGGTCCTAATTTTAAAAATCTCTCATGACTCCTGGGGAATGCAGCTGCCTTACTCTTGCCCCTACTCCCTGAGGAGTTCCTGTGGGGTATGTGGATGGTCTCCTTCCTTCAACTTGTTCTAGAAGCTATATCAGAGCTTTCAATCGAACCTGGGATATAACACCATTAACCAAATTCCTTTGGGCTGCAAGGATTAAGGATTGTGGCTATTATCAAAAACAGTCATCATCAAAACTCCATGAAGTAAGAAAGACACATGTGGTCAGGCCAATTTTTCAGCTGAAGACCTTAAGAGAGCAATTAAGTCTATCTAGGGTTCCACCAGCATGAAACCTCCTGGTAGAAACCTAGTGCTCCTTCCACACACTTGCCTTCTTGGTCCTCTTCCAATTTCTTTGTTGTAGAAACCATATTTCTCTCCAAGACCCCACTAGAGGTGGGAGGAACATCTGAGTCACACTGGCCAGGAATGCCCCATCCTGTTTGACTCACCCAGTGGCAGCTGCCATGATGCACCCGCCATCTGCTGCACTGGCTGAGCAGCAATCTGCAGAATCATGGCTCATGCCAAAGTTGTGGCCCATCTCATGGGCCATGGTGGCAGCCACACCAATGGCATTCTCAGAGTGGTCCTGCTCAGGGAGAGAGTTGGGGTAAGGTTATGGTTCCACCTCTGTCTCCCTAGCTTGCTGTTTCCTTAGCCAAGCCTTGTAAGTCACCACCAATTCCCCCATCACTGAGCATATAGGCTCTCCACATGCTTTTGACAACAGGTCCAAAACCACTATCATTATTAGGATATCAATTTTTTTTTGATAGAGTCTCACTCTGTTGCCCAGGCTAGAGTGCCTAGTGTCAGCCAAGCTCACAGCAACCTCACATTCCCAGGGTCTAGCCTTCCAAAGTGCTAGGATTACAGGCCTGAGCCACAGTGCTAAAAACATTTTTAATTTTTATTTATCTTACTATTCCCCAGCCCCTGGTTTAGAACAGATGAGAGATCTAGTGATATATTCATGCAATCAATTCTGGGTTCTCCTGAGCTCCAGGAGAGAGCTCAGGAAAAAATCAGGAATAAACACCAGTAAATGAAAATTTACCCTTGGGTACCTCCATCTCTTGGAAACTATTGACATCATTTTAAACAATTGCATTTCCTGATGTTCAAGGAGTACAATAATAAATCTCAAATTATTTTTTAAAAGATGACTCCCTGCCTTGTGAGGCCGTTTTAAAACCCTGTGCAGCACAACTTACTGGCTGGGACTCACCATTGTGACTCCTCCAGATTGGTACACAGAGCACATGGCCATGAGCGGGGCCAGGCCAATGGTGGTGCCATGGAAGGACATGCCCCTGCAGGAGAGAAGGGCAGAGAGTTGCTCAGGTGGGGACTAAGGGCTGTTCCAATGTGCTCAAGAGGAGGTGGCCATCTTGGTATTACTTGGCCCTACTGAAATTCCCAGGTCATTCCCAGCGGGGGAGGTCCTGGTATCTGGGCCAAATGAACAACTTCCAGATCACCACACCTTGCACTTCCTCTCACCTACTCCCTCACTGCTCCATGGAAACAGAAAGAGAGAACAAAAGGTCACACTTTTCCCCCACAATATGCCCACAGCCAATTCCCCTGAAGGAAATGGGCAGGGCTGGCAAAACTGTATCCCATTCCTGTCACATGGGAAAAAGTTAGAGGGGAGGATGAGGGGTTGTGGGAGGGTGGCACAGGTTCTGATGCTGGAGTGAATCAGGCCCACTTCCACCAGCTGCCAGAGTCCCACGGCTTATCACAGGTTCTCTGGTGTGTGTCCTGGCAGGGCAGGAGGGAGGGACTGGGGCAGCAGCTGTGTGGCTGATGCTCCGTTCCTACATCAATCTGGGGCCAGGGAAACAGCTGTGTCCTGGCAGAGGCCTGGACACAAGGATGAGCTGTCCTGCCTTTGTTCTGCAACAATGATCCTTGCCTCCCAATGGCAAGCTACATTTTGCATAGTTTAACCATCCCTCCCTCAACTATATATATCCAGGGTAGGGGAGAAGGAATCAATCAAAACCCGGTATTTCTGTACATGCCACGAATATGTAATCCATTTAAGAGATCTATATGGAAGTGTGTTACATGATTCTTATCTCCATGTTTGTCTTCTCATCTAGACCATGATAGCTTTGAGAGTGAGACCATCTTATTTATTTTGAGATCACTAGAACCTAGCACAGAATCTAACACAGCGGAAGCATAATAAATATTTGCTGAATTAAAGGCAGACTTCTATTCAGAGAAACAATCTGCAAAGAAATATGCAAAATATATGCAAATCTATATGAAGCCCAACTGGTTACTTTCTAAACTTAGACAAGGCTCTGAGGAAGTCCTCCTGGAAACTCAGATGCAAGGTCTGGCTTAAAGCAGGATATCATACTTCCAAAGTTTAGGCCAAAAGATTTGGTAACTAAGATTGTTTGGTAACCAAAGACTTTTCTTAGATGAATGTACTATCATGAAATAATCATTCACAGCCCAGGTTTCTGGGACAGTTATTTTCCCTGGTTTCTTCAAAGGGTAAACTAAGATTTAAATGATCATTGACTTAGAGTTATACTTAGGAACTGAAAAAGAAATTTATTATTTTATTATCCATATGCCTTTTGTTATAACTGTCTCAAAATATCTTTAGAAGTAAACACTAAAAAATACCAAATAATCACTCTCAGGGGACTGTCATGTTCCACCATAACCCCCACCAATATCTATTCTTTTCTCTCTGGGACTGATAGAAATGCAGCACAATCCTGCCTCAAGGTCTTCCTCCCACCAAACACACAGTTCTACGCTCTTCACCAATTTGACCATCTCAGGTGAGCCCTACGCCTCTGGGAGCCAAATGGAACCCTCTCTCCTGCACCTGTGCTGAGAGATTAGCTCATGGACTGGAACAAAATGCTGAGAAGAACAAGATGAACTCCTTATAAAGTGGCCCATGACCAATAGTCAGTCACTTCTCAAAAACATATTCAACAGTTTCAGATGCCCAACTGATTATGAGATCACTAGATTTCTAAACTATAAGATCTAAGTTAGCCTGGGTCACAAATTATAAGTCTAATTTTCTCATATAGATTATACTTTCTGGGGTGTGCTGGGTATAAAGTACATATCTGATAAATGCCTGATCACCTGAACCAGGGAACCAGGATGGCTTGGTACAACCAACCTTACCAGTGGGGAAAGAAAGGCTCAAACTCTGAGCACACACACCACGGGCAGAGCTTTGTGGTCAAGGCCAAATGTAACACATACAGAAAAAGGCTATTTACGTGATTAACTGTGCATTGTCATGGTTCTTCTGGGCGAGCAACTTGCGCCTCCAACTAAGAAACGACCAAAGGGTAGAGTATGGATTCTCCGAAACTTCACACATGTTGCCATGAGTCCACACTTCCAACCCCACGAGAGCAATTCGGATGTTCAAGGATCGGTAAAACTGAAAAGGCACACAGAAAAGCCAAAGCATCTGTCAACACCAGCTAGGATGTAAAAGCCCTTTCCCAGCCTAAGAGGTCAGAGCATTGATACCAGATTTCTTTGTTGCCCCTGGCTCTAAGGGGATGAAGAAACAAGTATTACTGATGTTTTTTTTTCAGAAGGGGAAAAATGAGATCCTGAGAGAGATGCACAACATTCTGGAGGCAGGACTTGGGTGACTTTGCTTAGAGAACACTGAGATAGGACATAAAGTTGCTTTCAAATTATGTACAGAGCTTGCAGGTGGAAAAAGGATCAGGGTTGCTTTGTGTGATTCTCAAGTAGGGCTTAAATCAACAGATAAAGCAGACAGGAAGATAAATTTCATTTTAAAATAGGAAAAGAGCTTTCAAACAAAGCTGGTCATGAGTGAGCTCAGACCTAAGCTTTGCTGTCTTTTGCAATAAGCATCGTTGGCCTGGCTCTCTGGGACAATTTCCTCGCCCAATTCCTTACATGGCCCTTACCTTTTTAATATTTATTTTTAAAATTAACTTCTACATGGCTTTTTAAAAAACAACTATATTGAAGTATAATTTACAAATCATAAAAATCTACCTGTTTTAACTGAATGGTTCAGCAATTTTTAGTAAATTTGCGAAGTTATTAACCCATCACCATAATGCAGTTTGAGAATATTTTCATCACATCAGTAAGATCTGGCATGTCCATTTAAAGTTATTTCCCATTCTTACCCTCAGGCAACAATTAATCTACTTTCTGCCTCTATAGATGTGCCTTTTCTGAAAATTTTTTTTATAAACAGAATCATATAATATGTGATCTTTTGTATCTAACTCCTATCACTTAGAACAAATGTTTTTGAGATTCACACATCCAGTTTGTCATTCCTTTTTATTGCTGGATAATATTTCATTGTATGGATTTACCACATTATATAATGGTTATTTTATTGTAAAATGTCTCCATCTCATTTTGGAAATAAGTGAGTATTAAGGGTACACAAGTGGATAAACAGGCTTCCTTTCAAGAGTTTCCTTTGGCCAGGGGCAGTGGCTCATGCCTGTAATCCTAGCACTCTAGGAGGCTGAGGGGGGAGGATTGCCTGAGCTCAGGAGTTCAAGACAAACCTGAGGAAGAGGGAGATCCATTTTTACTAAAAATGGGAAAAGTAGGTGAGCATTGTCGCGGGCACCTACAGTCCCAGCTACTTGGAAGGCTGAGGCAGAAGGATCACCTGAACCCAGGGGGTTGCTATGAACTAGGCTGATGTTCTGGCACTCTAACCTGGGGCAACAGAGTGAGACTTTGTCTCAAAAAGCAAGAAAACAAACAAAAAAAGTTTCTTTCTCTATCCCTGGAGGGATTCTGATTTTGTCAGAGATACCATGATCAAGTTGTAAGCACTAGACTATAAAAAGTCCTTGATAATCTTCAGGGTTTTGTCCAAATCAGAGATTCTGAAATTCTAAAAATAAGACCTGAACTCTTGACCTCCTTAAGGATGGAGCTACATATAACCTGTATGACCTGTCATCTTCTATCTCATACAAACATAGCAGGAAGAGGGTTTGTTTAAATCTAAACCGCTGGAGGTATAAGGACCAGCAGAAGAAACTATCTTAATCTGAAATTGGCAGGTACTGGCCCTGCTAAAAATAATAATCAGAGCACCAAAGTTTATTAAGAATTTTCTATGTACTGAGCACTGAGGCTTAGAGAAGTTAAAGAACTTGGCCTAAGTCTCAGTAAGAAGGTGGTGGGGCCAGGATGAAGGCCCAAATTATGATCCATAACCTGCTCTTGACCCTATCCTGTTTAAGTGTGGCAGTATTCACACATCCAGATAATCAAACTGCCCTTGAAAAATGGGAGTCTTACCCTCCAGATTCAGTAAAATGGCAAGTATATTTCAATGGAAATTTTAATTTTTCTGTTTTGTACAAGGTCAATCATTAGGGAAAATAGAGTTTGGATTCCAGTTTGAATTCTCTTTAGCAGGGAATTTGGGTTTTTTTGTTTTTGCATTTTTTTTTTGGCTGGGGCTAGGTTTGAACCCTCTACCTCTGGTATATGGGGCTGGCGCCCTACTCCTTCAGCCACAGGCGCCACCCGGGGAATTTGTTTTTAAGGAATTTAGCTTTTTCACAGTTAAGGAAAAACATTTTAGAGTGGGTTCATGATTCAGCAAATTAATGTAGCTCATTCCAGTTTTAGTTCAGTAATAGTTCAGTTGGAGCAGCTGGGTCAGCAAGTTTCAGAGAAGCAGGTGTGCCCTCCTCCACCTCTGCCAGGACCCACTGAGGAGAGAGCCAAGAAGGGGCTGGCCAGCCAGGCCTGGGGCTTCAAGTAAGGACTGGGTTTGCTGCCGCCTCTCTGCTCCCTGTACTGTCCCTCAGTGCCCTCAGTTCTTTTACCCAGCCCAGCTGGGGAGCTTACAAAGGGAAGATCCAGCCATGTCCCCACCTGCCAGGTCTCCAAACAATAGACAGCCTCTGATATTCCTCCCAGGAAAACAAACAAGCTTCCTTGTTTTCCCAGATGATGAGTGTTTTTTGAGTTGTAGGATTACTTAAACATTACTGTTGAGGGAGTTGGGAGCTAGAGAGAGGCCTGGGCTGTGTCCCTAGAGTCCTTCTTTCCAGGAAATGCCCATGTTTTGACTTTCACCTGACACTGGTCATTGATCTGTGTTTCCATAGACATTTAGAGCAGAATAAAAACATAGGGCATAGAAACCGCCATCTGATGACAGCAGAACACACTAAATTTGCTTGTTAATCCCTAAAAAATGTTTTAAGTTTTTTATTCTCTAGTCTTTAGGGAAAAAACTATTTCCCCTTTAGATGGGATTCACAAATCCCTTGCAGAGCCAGAATTAAGCTAGAGAAGTTTTATGAGTGTTCTAAAATTGTATAATAAATGTTATCAGATTCTCAAAGAGACTTGTGATCCAAACCCATTAAACCCTTCTTTTAAAAACCATATACTACTAGCCTATCAAGAGGCTACTGTCATTGCCGTTACCTACTCCCACTCTGAGTTTTCTACTACAACAAATATCCTCTTTCAGACATACAAAGTATTTCTAAGTCCCAGACCAGCCTGTTCTAGTAAAATTCAAACATGTGGCTATTTCTTAAGAACATGTTGAAAAATTCCTGACCTGGGAAAGTTAACCACTCACACATCCTTACTAAGAGACCAGAAATAATGTTAGGACAATTTTGCAAATGAAGACTTTACAGATTGGCCCCAAACAAGCCAATTCTCAGTGCTGAAGTGTACTTTCCCTCCCCTGGCCCACCTCAATGCCCTACTATATCTGAGAATCCCTGGGCTTTATCCCTGGAAAGAACTTTTAAGAAGCTTAAAGTTTCCTAAACTGGACTCCTCCCTGCCCCAGGTTCCTCAGGAGCCACAGAAGAGGTAATAGGAATGGGTCAGAAGGATGGTATTCTGGTCCACACCCCTACCTCAGCTTAGAGCAGTCTGTCTTCATTTGACTTTTATATTAGACATTGGCATAAGATTTCATTTTCTAAAAAAAAGATAATTCTACCAGCAAAATAAGAATAACAAAAGGCCATTAACTGAACAGCTCCTCTATTTTATACATCCATCCAAACAAAACAAAACAAAAAATGTACAGCCCAAAGGAAATGAGTTACTTGCCTGAGGTTACATAGTCTGGGGCTTTGTCGTGCCCATTCTGAGCCAGTAGGGCATTGCTCCTTCCCTTGCAGAAGCTGAGCAGGGCTTCCAATCCGGCAGAAACCAGCTCAGAGGCCACGTGGTCTCCTGCCCTGTGGCCCCTCTGAGGTACTGGTACCTGCCACCTTTCCCACAAAGTACACACCTGGTCTCACCTTATCAACATAGTTGGCGATCTCCATGAGCTTGTGTTTGGTGGCATCCTGGTCTCCTCGATTCTTCTGAAACTAAATGAGATAGGCAGAACTAGGTGAGATCCCAGAACCTCTTACAGGACCCTTCCTATGCCCCATTACTTGTCTTTGAATGTGTTCTGATTTAATTCTATCTTCTATGAGCAGCCATTTTTATGTAACTATCTTCCCTACCACAGTGACAGCTCATGGAGAATAGGACCTAGTCACATCCATCGTGGTATCTGTCCCAGCTACTAGCTCAGTGCAGGGCATACAGCAGGCATGCAATAATTGCATAATGAATTGAATTGTCCTCCTCTAACCTTTGAAGTAAATCTTACTCTCTTGCACTCCAAATCACAAGGCTTCTAGCAAACTCCCATTGGGGGTTAAAGGAGGGACTGATCTAACCCTGGGCTTCCCTCTATGTGGCCAATCTACACGGGTCAAATTATTGCAAGGCATTGTGCTTAGCTTTAAGTGGGACACTAACAAGTATAAGATCTTGGCGCTAGGCTAGAGGAGCTTTAATGAAAACAGAGAAAAGACCAGAAATAACTACATTGACAGATCCTGCATGTAAGGGGTATAAGCTTGAAATGCGCTGAGAAAACATGCACACAAGTAACCACAATGTGAGGCCACGTGAATGACAGACACACGATGGGTCCTGGTAAGGGGACTACAAAACATCGGCAAATACACTTTATCTTGCATGCTACTGAGATCTGCTGGCAGCGCCGTCCACAGTAAGGATTCTGAGGCTGCATCAGACATTTCTAATAAAGCCCAGGAACGAGAGCTGTGCTCCATTAGAGATGCCTGGCATGGGTGCCAGGAGCAGGATATTCCAGTATGAATGCCGCATACTCACATTCCTCCCAGAAGGACAGAACTCTTTCGCTTACAGTGATGAAGGAAAACTTCACAGTGTGAAGAAAAAATCTGCTACAGTTGCAAATTAAATTCGCAAATGATGGCAATGTCTTGTAACAGCCATTGTTACCTAGAATCTGGATGCCTATTTAATTTACCCTGGGTACCTACTGTACGCATTCCTTCTATTTCAGACCCTAACTTTCTTCCTCCATCCCATCCCACAACAATATCAAAGCAAGAAACAAAAACAGCAGGCAAACCAGCACCCTGAGGTCTTTGTTTGGCTGGTTGTGTTCTTCCCAGCTTGGTCAAAGGGAAGAAATCCATCTTTCCCTTCTCCCACTGTTTTTGGACATTCTTGGGCTTCCTTAGAACTGTTACTCACTAGAATAGAATTTCACTGTTACCACTGATTTCAGTGTGACACCTTGTGACTCAGACCTTTCCAGAACTGTCTCAGTACAGAGGCCTCCCATTTCTAAATTAGTCCCATAGCACAGAAAGTGCTGCTGAATTTCCATTCATTTAGTAAATATTTATTAGAACATGAGGGTCCAATTTTATTATCTTTCAACCATATTTATCCTATGTTTAAACAATTGCCCAAATAGAACTCCATAATTTCAAGAGTATATCCTGTTGTCCAGAATAGTCTTAAGTTAAGTCTTAGTAAACCTCTGCAAAGGCCAAAGAGTAAATACCATGTATTTTAGGCTTTGCAGGCCATATAGTCTCTGCCACAACTACTCAATTCTGCTGTGGTAACCTGGAAACACCCATGGACAATACTTAACAATGGGTGTGGCTGTGTTCCAGTAAATCTTTGTTTATAAAAACATGTAGTGGGCTGGATTTGGCCATGGACTGTAATTTGCAGACCCCTGGTCTGGAGAAAGGAATATCTCCACCTTGCGTGTTCTGGGGTGACACAGGAAGTACAACATGGTGCAGCACCATCCTTTCCTGGCTACCCTGCACTCTGCTGGTCACGAGGTCCCTTACAGCCTGTGTCTACTGCTATCCTGTCCCCATCTTACAAGATCCCACCTTACTGTTTGTTCCGCTTGGATCCTGTTCCATCTGAGGAATGAACAGGGCAAGAACCACCCCAGGAGCTCCCACCCACGGCAGGGAGTGAGGAGCTGCCTGCTCACTTGTACTGCTGACGAGTCTCTCCAGGCAGCAGCACTGTGTGTCTGCTCCCTGCTCTGAGTTCAGAGGCCGGAGGAAGAGGCTGGCTTGTCTCAGCACCACGTTGTAAATCACGCTAAGGCAGGCCTCCCCTCCCCTGTCTTCTCATCGTCTCATATTAATTAATTGTCAGAAATACATTTCTGCCTACAGAGGATGAAAGGCCCCTGGGAAAGGGGATGCGGGGAGAGCGTAGGGATCCAGCCTGGCCTGTCACATCCCTACCCACCCCCTCACATGGACCACCCAGAGCCTTCAGCTCAAGGGCGCCTAGAACCCTGAGATAGGAGCACATTCCCTTGGCTCATGAATCACTACCCTATTGGGAGCCCAGAGCTGTTGCTAAAGACTCTCTCCTCCAAAGCAGGCCCGGAGGCACCTTGAGCAGGCCCTTTTCCTCTGGCGCTTGCTGTGACCCCAGAGGTCAGAGGACAGAAGATGCCCAATTCCTGCCCTACTCCCCACTACTCTGGCTGCTGGAGACTCACACACAGGGGTTTCAAACCCCACACAGAGATTCCTCTGGGGCCAATGTAAGGCCAAAGGGGAGAAATATCCACTTTTAAACCCAGAGCATCTGGGTTTCTATGTGCTAGACTATTGGGGTCCTCAGGAGTTTTTATGTGAATAAATGATTCTATAATGGGGAAAAAATAGTGGCTCAAGACCACTCTACTAGATGATCTTCCATAATACAAAGCTTACAGGGAAAAGTGTTCCAGAGTCCGAGGAGTCCAGCTTTCTCCCAGCTACCTTCCCACAGGAGGGGCAGTCCTGCCAGGCAGGCTGGGGCTGGGCAGGACTGTGGAACCTGGTCTGTCTTTTATAACAGCTTTGGATTCTGTTCCCCACACCCCTCCCCCTTCCTATCCACACAGTAGTCTTTGGAGAAGAAAGAAAAAAAACATAAAACACACACATATACACAGGCTGCTAGAAAAACGAATACTGACATTAATTAAAAAGCTAAACTCTGGGGCAGCGCCTGTGGCTCAAAGGAGTAGATGCCGGCCCCATATGCCAGAGGTGGCAGGTTCAAACCCAGCCCTGGCCAAAAACTGCAAAAAAAAAAAAAAAAAGCTAAACTCTTCTCAAAGAGGAACACAATGTTCCCTCAGCCTGGAATGCCCTCCACTTCCACTTCTCTGCCCAGCTAATGCCTCCTTGTTCTTTAAAGCAGCTCAAGGGCCACCTCCTCTTGTCACTAACATCCGGTAATGGGCACTGAAAAGCCTTCTGGCCTGAAATCTAGTGTTCTTTCCACACCTGGCACTGTCCCCAACATCCGTGTTTCAAGATTGTTACAGGTAGATCCGGATGCCTTAGGATGAGGCCTTTTCAGGAGCCGATAGCTAAACCCTTTGGGTGCGGTACAGACAGAGTTGTGATGAGTTCTGTTCCCTGGGCCCCAAGGCTAGTGTGTGCAGTGTTAGAACACTGTGAGGGTTCAGCTAATCATAATGTCCCATGCCCAGAAGACGTGTTTAACTCTAGGGTTGCTCACTACATAAAGGGAAGATTGGAGGCAACATCTGGCTCATTTAGACAAATAGACACTCCTTCCTCAGGTGTCAGCTTCAACATCAATGCCTCAGGGACTTTTTCATTTTGCAAACCATACTAGATCCTTTCACCTACACTCGAAAACTCCTCAAGGGTTCATCTATAGTTTGTGCTGTTACTATAACACAGTAACTGTTGTGTATTTTATATTTAACTTATGCTAATTTGGAGCCTGGGGCCTTGTGAAGCATATATAACTCACATGTCCCTTGACTTACCTTAATCTAATAAAACACCTTGGTTCCAAGGAAAAAAATTTTTTTACTAGGGTAGCAGTCAATATGATAAACTGTCATGCCAGGGATGGGTCTGTCTTCTTGACAACTATATCATCTAGTGCCAAGTGCTGTGCTTGGCACATAATAAAAAAAAAAATCAAGAAATCTTTGATGAATAAGTGTATGGAAGGTATGATGAGCTAGGTGAGTGTTCATGAAATCTTAGAACCTAATTTAAGGAACATGGAGTTGAAGGCTAAAATGCTATTCTTTTAGCTCAGTAGTTCGCAGACTTGCCTGTGCACCAGAATCACCCAGAGTCTTGTTAAAACATGGATTGCTGGCCCCCACCCTGAAAGTTTAGGATTCAGAAAATCTGGGGTAGGACCCAAAAGTTTACAAGTTCACAGGTGTTGATGATGTCACTGTCTTGAGGACCACATTTTGGGACAATGGATTTAGGTTCTCCTCTAGCACTTTTGTGATTATAAAAATGGACTCACATGTGAACAAAAAAAAGTATTCAATCAAATAATTGAGAATATATTAATAATTTGTAAAAAAAAAAAAAAAAAAGAAATTTTAAAATTTCTACAGATAATTCATGAACCCTAAGATAAACATCAGAATCTAAAAGTCTTTAGACCCAATTCAAGAAATATTAATCCTGGCTAGGTGTCACCACACCTGTAATCCTAGCACTCTGGGAGGCCGAGGCAGGCGGATTGTTTGAGCTCAGGAGTTCAAGACCAGCCTGAGCAAAAGTAAGACCCTGTCTCTACTAAAAATAGAAAAACTAGCCTGAGTTGTGGTGAGCACCTTTACTCAGGTGCTCAGGAGGCTAAGACAAGAGAATCTCTTGAACTCAGGAGTTTGAGGTTGCTGTGAATAAGGCTGAGGTGATGGCATTTTAGCCTGGGCAACACAGTGAGACTCAGTCTCAAAAAAAAAAAGAAATGTTAATCCAGATAATTGTCCTGATTTTCTATCCAAATAATGTATCAAGCCAGGAGAGCAGGAGAGGGTATGTTTCCTGTGGGTTTTTTTCCTTCACCACTATACTTAAAATAGCAAAAAGAGCCCTTAATAAGATCCAAGGTCAAAATCATGTAATAAACCAGAAAAGGATGAACGTGTCAGCATTTCCCCAAAGCCATTTAAACCCTGGATTGGAAGTATCAAGACAGCAGTTTTTCTGCTAAAGCCATTGCTTCCCCCTTACCTCCGCATAATCAGCCACGAGGTAAAGCTCCACGTACTTCATGGAGTGTAAATCTTCCCTTTTCGTCTAAGAAAGAGACAGAAGCAGATCAGAACTACAGAAATGGTGGGCTTGAAACAGAGCTGGTGAATGAACAGCAGGTTTCCACTGCGAGTCTATCCTTGGGCACTAGACACAGCTCTGGCTGTGGTGGCCCCATCCTCACTAACTCCTTCCACAGCTATTGGTTTATCCCTGGAGGCCACTCTGGCACCCAGGATCCAAGCCTTTATTCTCAAAAAGTACTGAGCTGGGGCCAGGGGATAGTGGCTCACGCCTATAATCCTAGCACTCTGAGAGGCAGAGGCAAGAGGATTGCTTGAGCTCAGGAGTTGGAGTCCAGCCTGAGTAAGAGTGAGACCCCATTTCTACTAAAAATAGAAAAATTAGCACACACCTGTCATCCTAGCTACTTAGGGGACTGAGGCAGGAGGATTGTTTGAGTTAGAGGTTGCCGTGATCTGTAACACCATGGCACTCTACCCAGGGCGACAGAGTGAGACTTGGTCTCAAAAAAAAAAAGTACCAGGTGGGTCTGGCCAACACAGGCAGAACAGAGACCGTCACACCGTGAGGGAATGTGCTAACAAGCAGGTTCCTAAATAAACTTGAAACCACAAGCTCTATTTTCAGTATGAACAAATACAAGCATTTGTACAAATGGGAAAGAGGCTATTCCAAAAGGGGAGGTATACTTTTTTTCAGCTTTTAAAATTTATAAAATCAGCATCTCAGCGTATTTTAAATATAGTATTGTAGTATTGTTTCCCCCCAAAGCAGTTATTTTATTATCAGAGTATCTCACGCTCAGCAATGACTTAGAATAAAAAAAGAAAGCGATTTCCTCTTTCTTAACCATCGCCCTTCCATTGAGAAATACTCTTGGATTCAGAGGGGATGAGCCTATGCCCAGGTTGATTCCTGCACCACAAACCTCAAAACTTACCCTGCGAGGTCGTTTCTTGGTCTGGTGTGTAAACTGAAGGGCCCAGTCCCTGGTGGTGGACTTGGAGTGCTCAAACCCGCAGTGCCCTGGGGGCAGCTTGAGATGTTCAGCTCTATAGATAAGGTGTTGGCCCTCGCTATCAGGGAGGGGCTCGATGATGTAGCTGAGGTTACTGCTCACCATGATGAGTCCTCTGTTGATAGGAGAAATAGAATCTCTGGTCACAGATTACGGTCCTGGAAAAGTCCCTAGCATAGGTCTTAGTTTTCTCATATGCAAAATGATAGTTGGTTTTGATCATTGTTTTTTAACCTTATTAGGGGGCCATGCACCCCTTTATGAGGATCCGATGCAAGCCCAGACCCCTCTCTAGAGAAATGCACGTTTAATATAAAATGTAGTATACAATCTCAGGACACCCTAGGCTCATCCTCTGACTCTAGGTTAAGGTACTTTGAGAGCAAAGAAGTGAGCACATGATTGAATATTGCTCTGAGCGAGCCCTCCTGCTTCAGGAAGGAACCAAACAACTACTCTGAGGGGGCAAGCCTAGCCTGTGGCCAGCAGCCTTCCCTTGCATCCCACTGCTCCTCCCACACGTATGTACCTGGACTTAGTCAGGGGGAAAGAGTGAAGGGAAGCAGGCACTTGTGTTAAGAGTGCAATGGTGAGGAAATCCCTTGAGTCCTGACAACTATTATTAAAGGTGCTTCCACATTCCAGCACTCTTCTAAAAAGAGAGAAAGAGAAAAAAAAAAGAATCTCTAGACTAGAAAAGCCCAGAAGGTTCTAAAGAGGCTGCACCCAAGATATTTAATGCTTACAAGGGAGGTAGGACAAGAATTCCAAAAGGCCTCCCAAATCCAAACGTGTATATGACAAATAACAGTTCAAAACTTTACAGACTCAAGAAAAGCAGCCCAGTGGCCAGAGAAAGAACACTGGCCTACAGATAAGGAGAACCAGGTTCAGGATTTCCCTCCAACACTCAATTGTCATGTTTGTCCAACAAACATTTTAAATTTCTCTGAGGCTCAGTTTCCTCATCCCCCAAATGGAAATAATTTAGTAACTTGTCAGGACTCTTAGATGATTAAGTGTCCTTGTACTTGGAAACCAAAGCTAGAAGCAACACTGATGCCATGCCTACGAGTCTCGACTGTGCCTTGTCAGCACGGCAGCTATCAAGAAGTGACATCCACAACCAAGCAAGTGTGACTACTTTTTTCCCCCTCAATTATAGGTGCTAGCATTGACCTCCAAAGAAAGATGTCTTCATTCATTTTATTCTTTCACTCTCTGAGCCCTTACTTGGTCCTAGACACAATGTAAACATAATCCTTGTCCTCAAGTAATTCACAGTCCATTGCAGGACCATTATTCATGCCACAAACGTTTACTGCACTCCTGTGATTTGCCAGGAAACATACTAGCTGCTGAGAATGGAGTGGGGAACAAGACAGACAGAGCATATGCCCACATGAAGCTCAGAGTCTAATCATACCATAGCAGAGACAGCAAATAGGCCACATCACCCCTAAGACTGATGGATTGATGCATTTGTTTAGAATGTTCCATCAAGGCTTTTGTGGGCTTAGCTAGGGAGAGGGCCAGAGCTGATTGTCTATTGCTATCACAAATGATCAATGAAGGGTGAGTAGAGACCCATGCATCTTCGTTACAGTGAGATGAATACAGAGGCAAGGGAAGGTTCTCAAGGCTCTGGGGAACCTCAGGAAGCATTTCATGTGCTTCAAAACCTCCTGCAGGCTCTCATTCACCTAGAGAGCTCAGAGCTTACAGGATTTCCAACTCAGAGTCATTGCCACTATCTCAGATTGTCTCAGCTTCCACCCACAGCACAATCCCCGTGGGATCCCCTCCCAGGGTTTGCCCTTTGGGAAGAGGCTGTGATGCTCTCAGGAAATACAGTGCCAGGTTCTGATCAGCAGCAGCCCTTCCCAGAGACCATCCCTGGCTGACCTCATTCCAGAGCCAGGAAGCCTGATGACTTCCTGGCTACTTCACCCAGGCTGACACAGCAAATCCAACCAGCCCCCAGTGGGGCACCGAAGGTGGTCCCGGGACAGCTGAGGATGGGAGTGGGTTAAAGGACAAGGGTCATATCCTCTCCTTAATCCAGCAGGAAAGGGTAGAGGGGAGCACTGCCACAGGCATCCTGTTCCCAAGTTATCTCCCCATCCCTGCTGTCTAAGACCTGGCTCATAACCTCAGTTTCCCCTAGTGGCTACAGCCAGAAGGTGTGACCACAAACCACCAATGGTTCTATATGTATCAGGTTGTGGCTGCCAAGACTATATCCAGAGAGTGGAAAGTTCCATATAGGAATCAGAGAAGTTCCAGTGTAGGGCCACAAGGTGCAACTGGCCTGGCATCCCTTGAATGAGCCTCTAGGCCTAACAGAACAGAGACCAAGCCTAAGTTTGGTGCATGATAAATAATAATAATCATAGTGGCCAGAGATCAACAACCCTTTGCTACAGAGTAGGTACTGTGCTAAGCATTTTACTATTCACTCCAGCTTCTGGGATCCTTACAACTATTATCTTCAACATACAAAATAGTAAAACCAAGGTTCAGGAAGCTTAATTAGCCCAAAGTCTTGAAAATACTAAGAGTAGGGGTTTGAACCCAAGCATTCTGGTTCATCCTCAGTCCCACAACCTTAACTCTAATGGTTTACTGCCTTGGTCACAACAACTCTGTAGAGTGGATCGGAGAGATACCCCCAGTTTACAGATGGCTCAGTGATAGTGATAGCAACTCTCCTCTATGGTGTGACGACCACTGTGCAGCTGGCCTGTCTGAAGTCAGATCCTGTTCCCTGGCAGACAGGAAGGAGGCCTGCAGTCCACTTTTCATCTTCAGGTATCATTTATTGAGAGCTAACCAGATGCCAGGCACTGTATTGCAAACATTATTCTTATTTCATTCCCACATCCATGTTATATGATAGGTACTATCATACATTCCATTTTATAGTTATGGAAACTAAGGTTCAGAGAAATCAAATAACAAGCTCTCACAGAGAATCTGGGGCCAAAGACTTAAGGTCTGGCCCCTGGGCCCTTAATTTCTATGCTGTCTGCCTCCATCAATGCATTCTACTGTAAGTGTTAGAGATTTCTAGGATTGGAGGTCCCAGGGACATCTAATAAAATATTCTACAGTATATTAGAAATATAGATATCTAGGTCCAACCTAAAAGCCCTGATGCTGCAGGCCTGAGTGTCCATGCCACGGACATGCCACGCAGTCACACTCAGGAACTGTGCCCTGGAGCCACACGCTGCTGTAGGAGCTTGCTTTTCCCGAGGACCTGAGCAATGCTGTGTCAGGGCACAGGCAGATTACAGTGTGAGAAATGCGGGCTCAGAAGGACACTGAAGGTCCTTCCATGTACAGATCCCATGGCCACTTCCCTCCCATCTGTCAACTGTGGCCCTTGGTAATCCACCCTGTGTCACAGCTGCAGTCCTCCCAGACTGCCTGGGGACAGAAGTTAGCCAAAGGTTGGCCCAGAACTTAGTGAACCCAGCTTTGATGCTAGAGGAGTTTCCTAGCAAGTGGTTCCAGGGGCCCTCCCCTGCCACCACCCCAAGTCCTCTAGCTGCCCTCCCTGGACACCACCAGTCACTTGTCCTGCTAGGAGCTGTGGTTGATCTCATTTGCTAAATACTAGTACTGGCAGGGGCAGAACCCAGCAGGAGGCGCGAGTGGGCTCCAGGAGGCTGGCTGGCTGGGACCTCACACACTTGTCTCCATTTTGTTCTCCATCCTGTTCCTCACCTTAATAGACAGATACAAATGAAACCGTACAGAAGAACAGGCCAGGCCAGGCAGTTAGCCAGCAATTCATGTTTAACCTCTGAATAACCTACAGACACCCAAATGCATCCTTCAAGGAACTAGGCAAGAATGGCTTCCTGGGAACTTGTCCATTCCAAGCTAAACCCAAAATAACTCATCCTATATCCCTACACCTAGAGCTGCCCTAAGAGGTGACCACCTCATAACCTGTCTTTCCTCCCCCCTTCCCTTCAATTTGCATCCATGTGAAAGGAGCTACAGGGAACTTCAGAGGCAGCAGAGCAGAGGAGGCACACAAGTGATTTCCCCCCTCTGGAATGGGGTGGCAGGGCACAGGTAGAGACCACAGGCTCAGGAGTGACACCTGGATTCACAGCCTGGCTCTGCTGTCTACTAGCTGTGCGGGAAGTTACGTAGTCACACTGCCTAGCTCCAGGGTTGCTGTGATGGCAGACTGAAGTAACAGGCAATGTTTGCTAATAACCAAAGCAACACTTTAAAAGAACAGCTAAAGTCACTGAGCACATATTGTACATGGAGCAAGGGGCAAAGCATCTTACTTCACAGCCATTCACCACGCCTATCCAGAGAACCTACCATGTGACAGGGGCTGTTCCAGGCACTGGGAACACAGCACAATCAAAACAAGTTCCCGTTGTCCAGAACCTGGCCCTCATCTCCTCATATAAATCCACCGATGATGTGGATATTGCTGTTTCCATTTTACAGGTGAGAAAACTGAGCCTAAAGAACTGAAGTAGCTTGTCAGGTTTTAAGCCAGGAAAGTCTGACTCCAGAATCTAAACTTGTCACAACTCAATGGTACTGTCCTCAGAGGGCTTAATCTGCAGAGTGTAGATCCACAAAGAGGTGGCATTTATTATCTCTTCTGTAGAAGGCAGGCGAGGTATCTAGAGGGGAAAAATCTCTGCTACTTCTTATGGGTTGGCTGCATGGACAGGGTGTCCCAAAGGTAACCCTTAAAGTTGCCATACGTAGGAAAAATGGGAAATTGTAGCTACATGTACCTTTATTTATTTATTTATTTATTTTTTGAGGCAGAGCCTTTAGCTGTCACCCTAGATAGAGTGCTGTGGCATGATAGCTCACAGCAACCTCCAATTCCTGGGCTCAAGCAAGTCTTCTGCCTCCGCCTCCCAAGTAGCTGGGACTACAGGCGCCCGCCACAATGCCCGGCCATTTTTTTTTGGTTGCAGCCATCACTGTTGTTTGGCGGGCCCGGGCTGGATTCGAACCCGCCAGCTCGGCTATACATGGCTGGCGCCTTAGCCCGTTGAGCCACAGGCGCCAAGCTGCTACATGTACCTTTATTTATAAACTATTTGTTGTAAAATTTTACAAATATGTATTACAAAATATTTACTAAACATTCTTTATAAGTTGGCTACATCTTTATAAACTTTTTAATGAATATTTTATAAATAAAGGCACATGTCACTACAATTTCCCATTTTTTCTATACCTGTATATAGTGACTTCATGGGGACCTTTGGGACACCCTGTACCTGAACCACCTCCTCTGCCCTCCTTCCTGACTGTGCTTATTTTCTCCACAGCCTAGAGCTTCCAACACCAAAGGCCCCTGGTGACACTCTCCTCTTACAGGTGAGGGGAAAGCCCCCCACAAAAGGAACTTGCCCAACAAGCTCATCCAGTGAGTTAATTGTTAAAGCCAGGGGCAAGTCCCAGGTCTCCTAATGTCCCAGGGAGGCATCAGCACAGCTAAGATAAAGACAAGCAAAACAACTAAATGGGGAGAGGAAAACATAGCAGCCACACAGCCGGGAAGTATGGAGCTCCATCTCAAAGTCAGAGTCCAGGCCGTCATGCACACGTCCTACACATCCTCCCGTGCCCACTCTCTCTCTCGTTTCCCTCCCCACTTCTCTCACAGAATCAGAGTCCAGGGACCAGGATTAAGGTATAATCACAGTGAATGGGAGCCCCAGATTTTTCTTTTGTTTTTATGAGACAGAGTTACCTTATCACCCCCAGTACAGTGCTGCGACATGATAGCTCACAGCAAGCTCATACTCCTGGGCTCAGGCTATTCTCTTGCCTTAGCCTCCCAGTAGCTGGGACTACAGGTACCCACCACAATGCCCGGCTAGTCTCACTCTAGCTCAGGCTGATCTCAAACTCGTGAGCTCAGGCGATCTGCCCATCTCAGAGTGCTGGGATTACAGGAGTGAGCCACGGCCCTACAGCCCCAGATTTTTCAGGACAGGGTCACTGTAGATGATTTACTGTATATCTTTGAAAGACTTTTTATAGAATTAAACTTGCCAGACAATAGTACATAACATACTATGCAACTGTTAAAAGAATGAGATAGATCAGTGTATACCTAAAATAAAAAATTGAAACAAAAAATTTCAGGACTATATACATGGTTATTTTATGGATGAAAAGAAACATATATATAAATATATGTATATGTATTGAATAGACAACTATGTATTCTCCCCAAAGTCATTATAGTTAGGGAATGGGATTGGTTGGGAAGATGAGACAGGATAAAGAACTTTCACTTTTGTAAGTTTATACATGATTTGAATGATCTGAATGTTTATAGAACTAAACCTATGTTAGGGCTGATAATAATGATAAATGACAAAAAGTCATATGACTTTTACTAAGAATTTTTTAAGAAAATAACTTAAGGCTCGGCGCCTGTGGCTCAATGGGCTAAGGCACCAGCCACGTACACCTGAGCTGGTGGGTTCGAATCCAGCCTGGACCCGCCAATCAACAATGACGGCTGCAACCAAAAAATGGCCGGGCGTTGTGGCGGGCGCCTGTAGTCCCATCTACTTGGGAGGCAGAGTCAGGAGACTCGCTTGAGCCCAGGAATTGGAGGTTGCTGTGAGCTGTGATGCCACAGCACTCTACCCAGGGGGACAGCTTCAGGCTCTGTCTCAAAACAAACAAAAAGACCTAAATAAGCGGACAGATATACTCTGTTCATGGACTGGAAAACTTAATATACTTAAAATATCAAATTTCCACAAATTCTATAGATTTAGATGAATCTAAGGGATAATTGTAGTAGATGGAGATGAACTGATACTAAAATTTATATGCAAAGTAAAAGGAACTAAAATGGTAGTGTGCTATTAATGAAAAGAGAGACACGCAGATTAATGAAATAGATTAAGAGCCCAGAAACAGACATATGTAATTATCGACAATTGATTTTTTTTTTTTTTGACCTTCTGAACAGCAGGAAATGGCCAATTGATTTTTGACAAAGGTGAAAAGGACGACTCAATGGAGAAAGACTGGTCTTACCAACTAACAGCACTAGAACTGGGCATCAATAAGTGAACACACTCATATGAATCTGATCTCATTTTTTTACCTACTATTCTTTCCTTACTGGGTCCTTAAAAACTAAATTTTTTCACCACCTATAAAAATTAACTCCAAAACTGGGCATGCTGGCACCTGTAGTACCAGTTATTTAGGAAGCTAAGGCAGAAGGAGCACTTGGACCCAGGAGTTCGAGGTCAGCTGGGGCAACATAGCAAGACTCCCCCTTAAAAAAAACAAAAATTAACTCGAGAGGGAGCATAGATATAAATGTGAAATATAAAATAACAAAATCTTAGAAGAACGCATGGGAGAAAATCTGTACAACCTGAGAACAGTTCTCAGATGTGACACTAGAAGCACAATCTATAAGTAAAAACTGATAAACTGAATTTCACCAAAATTAAAAACTTTTGTTTGCAAAACAAATTACCAGAACGAAAAGACAAGCCCCAGACTGAGTTCAAACATTTGTGAGTCACATATCTGACAAAGGTCTTTATCTTAGGCTCGGCGCCTGTGGCTCAACGGGCTAAGGCACCAGCCACATACACCTGAGGTGGTGGGTTCGAATCCAGCCCAGGCCCACCAAGCAACAATGACAGCTGCAACCAAAAAATGGCCGGGCGTTGTGGCGGGCGCCTGTAGTCCCAGCTACTTGGGAGGCAGAGACAGGAGACTCGCTTGAGCCCAGGAACTGGAAGTTGTTGTGAGCTGTGACGCCACAGCACGCTATCCAGGGTGACAGCTTGAGGCTCTGTCTCAAAAAAAAAAAAAAGGTCTTTATCTTAAATATATACAGAACTCTCAACATTCAACAGTAAGGGAACAAACTACCCCATAAGATGATTTGAAGATACTTTGCCCAAGAGAACACACAGGCAGCAAAAAAGCACAAAATGCTTGGCACCACTAGGGAAATGCAAATTAAGCCACTATGAGATGCCGCTACACATCTATTAGAATGTTAAAATGGCTTTAAAAAAAGAAAAAGACAAAAGCAAGTGCTAGCCAGGAGGCAGTGCCACTGGAACTCTAATAATGTACTATTGGTGAGGATGCGAAACACAGTGACCAGCAATTCCATTTCCAGGTGTTAGCCCCAGTGAAATAACAACCTGTGTTCACACAAAAATTGGATATGAGTGTTTGCAGGAGCCCCATTCATAATCAGGAAAAACTGCAAACAATCCAAACATCCTACAGCAAGTGAAGTAGTAAAGAGACTGTGGTACATACCTATAATGGAAAACTATTCAGCAATAAAAAGGAATGAGCTACTAATGAAATGTAAGGATGACTCTCCGACGCACTGCATTGAGTAAAAGATAGTCTGCATGATTCCATTCCTATGACTTTCTGGAAAAGACAAAACCATAGTGATGAGAAACAGATGAGTGGTTGCCAAGAATTGGATGTGGCTAGAAAGGGGCAGAGAAGAGGAAGTTCTGTGGGTTGATGAAACCCTTGTGTATCCTAATCATGGTAGTGGCTACCCAAATGTACATGTATGTTAAAGCTCAGAGAACTATACACAAAAAAAGTCAATTTTAAAAAATGGAGCATGTGGAGACCACCAACATCCTTGGCAGGTAGCCAAACGTCTACAGCACAAACATTTGCCAATTTTATGCTCTCAAGACAGAAAATGGTGTGCATTCCCGTATTAGATTTTTTTGTTTATGGAAAACATGACAAATTCTAAGTTAGCTTTAGTTATTTCTTCCAGATTCAAAATTACAGAATAAAGCCTTCAGTTTTGCCCCTCATGAAACAAAACAGATATAAAGTGAAGAAAGAATTTCAAAATGGCAACCAAAAATGGGAGAATCTAGCAGACGAGACTAACCAGAGAGGACGAAGCGTGATGACATTAGCTGTACACTTATGATTTGTGTGCTTTTCTGTATGTACACTGTATAAATACTTCCATAAAAAGTCCTTAAAAGCAAAAATGTCGGGCGGCTCCTGTGGCTCAGCGAGTAGGGCGCCGGCCCCATATACCGAAGGTGGCAGGTTCAAGCCCGGCCTCGGCCGAACTGCAAAACAAACAAACAAAAAAAAAAGCAAAAATGTCCATCTATAATCCCCAAACCTATTGTATGTCATATGCAAAAGCAAGTTACAAAACAGCACGTGTGATATCCTATTTTTACAAGTATGTGCACATAGAAATAAAGTCTAGAACAATATTGGCCTAATTGTTAATGGAAAACCTCTCGAGCTGAAGAGAATACCAGTCTTTTTTTGAGACAGAGCCTCAAGCTGTCACCCTGGATAGAGTGCTGTGGCATCACAGCTCACAGCAACCTCCAATTCCTGGGCTCAAGCGAGTCTCTTGCCTCCGCCTCCCAAGTAGCTGGGACTACAGGCGCCCGTCACAACGCCTGGCCATTTTT